>JAQQSV010011317.1:0-13033 GCA_028646515.1 Pseudochirops corinnae | reverse complement strand
CTGGAGTTCCATAATCAAATGTTATGGATATGTATCTATCTTTCTATCTATATATGCAATTATTATTATTATTATTGACTACACCCAACTGGAACTTGAGATACACAGGCACTGTGGTTGGGAGATCCATCCTGCCCTACCGAGAAGTGGCATAGGAGAGAATAGACTGGGGGCGGGGGGACACACTGGGATGGCTGTTTTGGGGCAGTGGGTGGGGGAAAGAGAGGGAGAAAATATGTAACTCAAAATCTTGTGGAAATGAATGATGCAAACTATAATAAAATTTAAAAAAAAATAGAAGGCAATGTGAAATATCTCCTTGGAATAACCACTGACCTAGAAAATAGATCCAGGAGAAGTGATTTAAAAATTATTGGACTACCTGAAAGCCATAATCAAAAAAAGAGCCTAGACACCATCTTTTACTTGTTGACTCTGCCTTGGGGCTGTAACTGCTTGGCTTAAGTGGGACTGTGCTTGGCTTCCAGTCTGGTGGGATAGACCCTTCCTGTTGATCTGCCAGTCTGTCTTCAGCAGGAGATTTGTTTCTTTCTGTCATTCTGTGGGTTCTGTAGCTCTAAAATTTGGTTAGCATCATTTTTTTTACAGGTATTAGAGCTAGTTGGAGTGGGAGCTCGTGCCAAGTTCATACTTGACCACCATTTTGGCCTGCCTAATTTCTTTAACTTCTTTCTTTTTAATTTTGTGGTTAGATTTGTCTAAGTCTGAGGGGATAAATTGAGGTCCTCCAATAATATTGTTTTATTGTCTATTTCCTCCTGTAACTCATTTAACTTTTTGTTCAAGAAATCGGATACTATGCCCCTTGGTGCATATATGTTCAGTATTGATATTATTTCATTTCTATGGTACTTTTTAGCAAAATCTTCAATGCTTCTTTTAATTAGGTCTGTTTTTGCTTTTGCTTTGCCCAAAATCATGATTGCTACTTTTGCCTTTTTTTTTTTACTTCACTGAAGCAAAACTGATTCTGCCCCAGCCACTTATTTTAACTCTGTGTGTATCTTTCTATTTCAAGAATGTCTCTTGTAAACCATAATATATTGATGGATTTGGAATTTTAATTCATTCTGCTGGTCACTTCCAGTTTTATGGATGAGTTAATTCTATTTCCATTTCCATTTATGGTTACTAACTATATTTTTCTCTTTATCATCTTCTCTTCTATTTATCCTCCTCTTGGTTTTATCCCATCCCATCAAAAACCTATTTAAATTTCATCTTCACACTTAATTTATCCTCCCTCTTACCAACCCCTCTTTCTCTTACCTGTTAGGTTAGCTGAATTTCTATACCCAGCTGTGTGTGTATTTATAGTGTTCCCTCTTTGAACCAGCTCAGATGAGAGTAAGGTTCAAACATTTCCTACTCCTTCCACTTTCCTCTCCATTGAATGAAATCTCCCTTGTGCACCTCTTTTATGTGAATTTGATATGAAAAACTTTTTAAAAAAATGCTGTTTAGAGGATTTTGGTGGGAGAGCTCAGCACAAATGCTCAATTCCCTTTGCTATATTGGCTTTACACCCCCTTCTCCAAGTTGGAATTTAGAGCAAAATATTTTGCCTTCTCCCTTGACCAGAGAAGTTATTTCTTGATTCATCTATAAACGAGCTTTAAGACACATGGCCACAATTTTCCTCCTTGGGTTATGAGAGAACCAGCACCTCTTCTCTTACATTAATGTGGACTCTCTCTTTGTCTCTGGCTTTTCTTGGAGAAAGATACTGTCAGGCAGTAAGTAGTGCACAATCCAAGAAGAATATTATCACCTAGGTGACAAGTAAATAGAGCACTGAACTTGGAACCTTGCATCAGACACATGCCAACCATGTGGCCCTAGACAGGTCACCTAACCTCTGGCTATGTCAGTTTTCCCCTCTTTAAGATGGCACTAATCATAGTGCCTACCTCCTAGGGTTGTCATGAGGATCAGATGAAATAGCATGTAAATTGCTCTTGTGAACCTTAATGCAGTGTGTAATTGCTAGCTGTTATTCTCATGAGGACTTTAAAAATGTGTCTCAAACACTTTTATGTTGAATTAAATATGTTTGTATCAATTCCCATAAAGGTAATTCTCATATATCTTTCTGAACAGACGTGTATGGTAGGCAATCTATTCTTCTTCTTCCCTGTCTTCATGCCCTGATGATGGACCATTGGAAGCCCGTGTGTTTTTGCTTCCAGAGGTGCCTTCTCTGGTGATGAAGATACTCAGGTGTAGGAGTCAGCATTCTCTTCAACTGTCTCATTCAATTCATCCCATTCAGCATCAAGCCTGTGGAAATATGCTTGCATTCTGATTTGGGCATCCATTGTTTTAGCCGTCCTTTCTGGTGCTATGTCTTCAGCAAGTCTAATAAACATGACATCTTATTGGAGAACTTTCACTTTCTTTCCTAGCTTAAAAAAAATCAGAATCATATGTCATCACCTCCCATCCTGCAATGCCTCTGTAGTGCTCCAGGATCTTTCAGATACCATTCACCTACTCCATTGCTCAGCGTGCTTGGTCAGATCTGGGGTCCTTTCAGCTTATTGGCCTGAGCAAACAAGTTGGGACAGAAAGTGATAAATCAATCATGTTGTGGGAGTGTAGCCTTCTGATCACTTGGGCAGGACAGGAGTTAAGTCAGGCACCCTTAGGAGGCAGGGAAGGACTTCAAACTGACATTTCTCTAGTCTAGTACATTAAGGTTGCAAAGCACCTGACAGATGTTATTTCATTTAAGACTCACAACAGAGTGGATGGAGGTTCTATCATCTGGGTATGGTCAGAGGCTTAAAAAATCACAGATATGAAACTGGAAGAGAATTTTGAGGCCGTCTAATTGAACCAGTCTCATCTCATAGGTGAGAAACCAATGTTCAGAAAAGTTTAAGGACTTGAACAAGGTCATACAGCTAATCAGTGCAGAGCTGATCTAAGTCAAAATCTCTCTCTCTCTCTCTGTGTCTCTGTCTCTGTCTCTCTTTCTCTTTCTTTCTCTCTCTCTCTCTCTTTCTTTCCCTCTCTCTCTCTCTCTCATTCAAACACACACACACACACAGACACACACACACACACGCACCAGATACAAGAGTTAGTCCCATTAGTTAATTGTGTACCTACTTAAATCTGTTAGATTAGGGAGGAAAAACTATTTTGGATAAAAATAGCGAAGTTTGGGACATGTCTCTGGGACATCCAGTTTGAAATATCCAAAAGGCAATTGGGGTAAGGACAGCGTAGTGTAGTCTAGAACATTGGATTGAGGGTCCCAGCTCGGATACTAGTTATGTTACCTTGAGAAGTCACAAAACCATGCTGTGCCTCAGTTTCCTCATGTGTCTAATAAAAGAACGGGGCAAACCGATTTCTGGTGTTAAACTTCTGGGATTTCCTCTTCTCCTATTTTTATTTTATATGGAGTGGAGCAGATGATCTGAATGTCTGAGGCTTGACATGTGGCTATTTTCACCATAAAGCTTTTTTTATTTTTTCATTTTATGCTAATTATATTTGCAGGAGAAAAGGGGTGGAGGGGAATGACTTGTTATGACATTCAAGGACAGCAGTGATTCGTTCAGATTTCCTTTCCTTTCAAGTTTCATAAATAAGGGTTAAGTAGCTGCTGCAGCCACTGTTTTTTGGCCTCTTTGTAGTCCCCACTTTTAGTGCAGTGCCTGGCCCATAGTAAATATGTAACAAATGATCGCTGTTTGATTTATTGGTGGATCAATTGCTGGATTCATCTCTCAGAGCTAGGGGTGCTCAGACAAGTTTCCTGTCTGATACTTCACTGACTATAAGCTGGAGGGGTCATGGGATTGTAGCAGCAGAGGTGGGAAGGGAAACCGAACCTCAGAGTTACCTTGTTCAGCCCCATCATTTTCGAGATTAGGCCCAGGGAGGTTTAGGGACCTGCTCTAAACCATACAGGTCACAAGTGCCAGAAGAAGAATTTGAAACCAGGTCCTCTATCTGCAGGCCAATCATCTTTTGGACAGGGGAAACGAGAGATGGAAATGTAACATGTAAAAAATTAGAGGACTTGTGTTCAGGCATAGAAAGGCTGAGATATCTGTATAACCAGCTCTCCCCTCCCTTCATCCCAGCCGGTGACAAGCAGCTTTTGCTTCTCTCCTTTAATTCTGTCTGTCCTGATGAGGACAAAGCACATTCCTTTATATACAAAGTGTTCCCCAAGGAAAGTGCTCTGCCTCCAGCTGTGAAGTGGATTGATGTTCTGCAAGCCCCAGAGCCTCAGCTGACAGCCCCAGCCCCAGTTGCTGTTTCAAAGCAAAGATGGAGGAAAAGGAGGCTGAGGGGTAGAGGGAGGAACAGACAGAGAAGATGGAGCAGGAGAACTGCTTTCTTAGTTCTCTTCTCCAAATAAGGATGGAGAAGGGAATGAGGGGGCCAGGAGGTGAAGCTAGAGGAACGGCAGTGATGAGATTTCTCTTGTGGACTGACAGCCCCAGACTGTCTTATCTATTCAAAAATACATGGTGAGGGTTTGTCTTGAGCTCTGCTTTCAATTTTTGCAAATTTTCTTAGGGAGCAGATACAATTAAACTCTTGCCTGCCAGTTGTCTGGGTAGGGATTGAGATAAATCCAAAATTTCAAAGATTTTCAGTTGTCCATGGGAATTTATGAATTTTTTTCCTCTATGACACTCTTGGAGTTAGACATTCCAAGTCAAAAGGGAAACTGCCCTTACCCTCAAGAAACTTCCAGTCTGCTGTTAGGGTGGGAATAATGAGAGCCTAGCTAAGTAAAATATACAGAAAATAAATAAAAAATTATGCTGTTAGATTAAGGAGTGAGTCTTGGGGTCTGAATGCCTGTGCAGGGTCAGCATAGCATAGAGCTCAAGCCTGGGAAACAAGAAGCCTGCAGGTCTCTGAGTGTGTGTGCGTGCGTGCGTGAGTGTGTGTGTGTGTGTGTGTGTGTGTATGTGTTGGGCGGGGCTTGTACTCGTGGGGCAATGATGATTATTGCTGTATGATAGTGTTGGAAGGACCAAAGAAGATTGTGTGTGTGTGTGTGTGTGTGTGTGTGTGTGTGTTATGTATGTATACATACACACAGAGCTTTGCAAACCTCATAGTTCTATATAAATGTCAGCCAGAAAGAAGAAAGAAAACCAACCCCAGGAAGCCCCAAAGATATGGCTGCGTCCTTTTTGTTTTGTTTTTCCCCCCAAAATTCAGTCTCACTGAGTGTCTAGAGAGAGTATTTTTCGAGAACGTGAATGAAGCTGGAGATACAAACCCATGACAGGTAGAGATGGTGGGGGTGTCTTTTCCCAAGCCCCGCACAGTTTCCAGCCAGTTGTCCTTTTTTTTAAGATTTATAAATGGGAATTTGGAGGGAAGAAGACAATCAAGGATTACTTTTAACAATAATAGAAATAATAATTAATAACAATTAGCAGCTGGTTTTGAAATTAATATGGAAACAGCCCTAACTGACAACAGGCACCCGTCCGTGAGGTGAGGTCACTCCTGGCACCTGGCACTTGGGGGAAGTGCTGGGATCCAGGAAAACAGCACCAGGTATTACACTTTATGATTTTCTTTTTCCTCTCCTTGTGAGTGGATGCACACGCATTACAAACATGCCTACACCTGTAAGATTCAGAAGTGGAGGCAGTGGCAGTAGGGAATAGCCCATGATTTAGCAGGAAATTCTGCTCATTGAATCAGTCTGGGAACAGCTGGTGGAGAAATCACCCCGAGAACCCAGCTCATCTACCAGAGGTATGCGAGTGAGCCTTAAACATTTTTGCATGCGCCAGGGAGAAGATTAGAGCTCGGGGCCTCTTGACCAAGGCAAGAGCTGGGACTGCCTGGAAGGATGGCTTTCAGGAAATGGTGGGGGGAAGCTCATGATAAAGAACCCCACCTTTTAATATTATTTGGGGTGACACTTTTCCTTCTAACCATAGTTTTGCTTCCTTGGAGTCATACTGTGTCTGCTTTCAAACGTCTGGAGGTAAGGTTCAGGGAAAGTTCATCCTTGGAATAGTCTGGCCTCTCCATTTTGAGAACAGGACATTGGTATAAGTCAGGGATTGCTAGTCAAATGGTAGCCATGTGGGACCTTTCAGGGGTACTGCCCAATGCAAGGCACTTCCCAGGCTCTGAGTGCAGGATCTCTCTTCTTGCTTCTTCACAGTAACTCCCAGTTTTTTGAGGCCTGTTGGTCGTATTTTTTTTAAGTCTTGTACACAGCCCCGATAGCTGGGGAGAGAGATTGTATTTCCTTTAGAAATTTGGGAAGCATTTGGCAAGAACATTTTCTGCCACCATCAGATTAACATACAGCAACCTGGCAGAAATACAGAAAAATTGTGCACTGCTGTGAGTGACCACGGAATTAACAGATGCTATGAATAAGCTGTAGGGTCAAAGGCTTGTCTGGACCCCCAGTTTGCTTTCCAGAAGAACGCTGGACTTTGCTTACTTGCTTTTTCAGCCGACATACTCCTTTTGGAACTTTCATTTTTGAAAATGGAAAAACGAAATCCTCTTTCTCACTTCCCAATCCCAGCCTGCAGAAAGGTCTTCCTGCTTATGGAACAGAATGGAGGGGGAGCAGCTATTGACGGGGTGAGGAACTAGGCAAAGCAAAACATTAAAACGGCTTCTGGACTGAGCCCGTCCAGCCCAGGAAACTGAAAAGCCCCCAGTCCAAATGGCTAGTGATCAGAGGTGGTGATGGGCTGTGTGGGTGGAAGGCGCTGCTGATGCTGTTAGTCACTCCTTGATGGAAACATTGCGCTAGAATTCAGCACCTGCTGCTTGGAAATGACCCCCACCCCCAACTTAAATAGGGAAAAGCATTTGGTGAAGGAGTTAGAATTTGCTGGCTGGGGTGTCTTGGAATAGGGGCGAGAGCCCAGGACGGAGGATGGGAATTTTCCAGTGAAATTGAGCTGGGCCACTGGGAGACATCGCCTCTTCGTTTGCCAGCTTCAGCCTGACTTTAATTTGGGGCACCCAGACTTTCCAGTTTTCTGTGGCAACGTGAAGAGTTTCTTAATTCCAGTAAGAGGATCAGCAAATGAACTTTGGACTGATGCCTGCCCTGGTGGTTCATTCCTCCTCATGGGTGGGGCAGATCTTGAGATTTCTGTTCCTAATCCCTTCTTGGACTTTGTGGCCTCAGAAGCGTGTTCTCCAGCTCCATTGCCCTTCCCGGGGCAGCACTGACCATCAAGCCCTCTCTTGTCATATGCCAAGCTGGCATGTATTAAAAAGTCACACGAACTTCCAGAGAGGATCAGTTGGAACCGAACAGGAAAGGAGAGCCGCACCCATGCACAGCAATGAAATACAATGGAGTAGCCTATCCCTTTGTCCAGAGCTGGTTTTTTTGTGATGTGCCGTGGTGTTTTGGAGCCTTCAGCTCTGAGGAGAAGGAGGTGGTCCTGCTCTGACACAGGACTAGAAATGCACCACCATGTTGTTTCTCAGCCTTCAGCTCCTGTTGCCACTTCCAAAGGCATGTACGGGTCCTTATCTGGAATGTGCCCTCTGCCTACCCCCATCTCCTTTGAGTCCTAATCCAAACACTGCCTGTTCTGCAGAGAATTTAAAATAAAAATAAAGCATGATTGGAATATGAGATAGTGGCAGGCGAGGAGTAACTCAAGAGAAACCAGCTTAGTGCTCTCACTATTTACTGGTAGAAGGGACTGAGTTTTCCAGCTTTTGGGGACATATCATTCTGAGGTGGACACTTTCCACCAAAGGAGGAAGAATGCATTTGAATGTGCAGCTCCTTGGCCACAGGGTATAGAGATCACCATCCTTGTTTTCTGTCTAGTTAGAGGGAAGCTAAGCAACTTTAATGTCTCACTTCAGTGCCTAACCGCAGTTAAGGAGGAGGCAGAAACATTGTGGTGCCTGAAGAAAAGATGGGGGAAGCATGGGCAGAGGATGGAGAGCCAGCTCATGAGGCAGAAAGACTGGGACACATCAGAGCTCTGTGCCCCTGGGAATGTCTCACAGCTTACTGAACCTCCGTTTCTTCATCCATAAAATGAGGGTAATAATGGCCCTTGTTCTACAGGGTTGTTGAAAGGATCAAGAAAGACACTGCTGTTGCTATTGCTGGTGTGTGTGTGTGTGTGTGTGAGTGTGTGTGTGTGTGTGTGAGTGTGAGTGTGTGTGTGAGTGTGTGTGTGTGTGTGAGTGTGTGTGTGTGTGTGAGTGTGTGTGTGTTTGTGTGTGAGTGTGTGAGTGTGTGTGAGTGTGTGTGTGTGTGAGTGTGTGTGAGTGTGTGTGTGAGTGTGAGTGTGTGAGTGTGTGTGTGAGTGTGTGTGTGTGTGTGTGTGGACTTGGCAGTGGTTAAAGCACCGATTAAATGTATAAAGTTTAGAATTATGGGATGTCATCCATGGGACTGATGTAACACCCAGTCTCCCCACCTTCATTCCTGCTACTTGGACAAATGGGCATTTGATTGGGAAGTTCTCAGTCATAGTTAAGGTTGGCCAATACGATTAAGGTTAGAGAGGAAAGGGATGTCAGGCTAATACGAGGGTGGGGACATGACTCCTTACTGAGCCTCCTCTCTTCCTTGACTGATTAGATGAGACCAGACATCTGAGATGAGGGAAAACATGAGTTCCCACCAGATCCAGATCTCTACAGCTCAGGTTGAGACAAAGATCTCTCCTTCAGACTTTATGCATCTTCATCTGATGAATAGCCCCAATGGATTGTGAGTTGAGCTTCTTGTCAGGATGTGTCGTTGACATTCTTTTGTCTAGTTTAGCGGTAGACCCAGACATAAGAAATGTACATTTCTTAGACTTCATGGGTTTGGATCAATTGTCTTTCTGGGAGAATTTTTAGGGTCTGAGAGAGGTAGACTCTTACTTTCTCAGGAGATGGTTTATTTTTAAGCTTTGGTTTTTTGTATCCAAACTGTCTTGCTTTGATTCTATGCTAAGACTAAAACAACTGTATACGATACCCAGTGACACTGGCCCCCTCACAAACAACGCTTTACCTCCCCACTCCAAGCTTTCTCCAGTGGCTATCCCCTAGGTCTGGAATTCTCTCGTTCTTTTTCTCATCTTTCTAGACTCAAGCATCTGCTCAAGTCCTCTCTGGTGCATAAAGCCCTTCACTGTCCTTCTTAGCCTTGGTGCCTTCCCTCTGACACCACCCCCAGCTGATTTTGTATAGATGTTGTTTGGTTCTAGTTGTCTTCACAAATAGACTGAACTCCTTGAGAAGGGATTGTTTTTTCATTTCTTCTATACTCTGCCCTTACCACAGTGCCTGGCACATAGTAGGTGCTTAATAAAAGTTAGCAGGAAAAACAATCCACCCTGAAGGCTCCATTCTGCTCTGCTTGATTTACTCCACTCAATAACAACAAGCAAAGGATAGTAGTATCTGTGCTTTTTAGTCAGTTGGATGATTCTGGTGATAGAATCTGCTCCACGAAAGCTTCTGAAATCCCCGTCAAGGCTGCCCTCTCAAGGTGCAGGGATCATTCCTGTAAACACTTTGTAGAACCAGGACAGGAGGCGCGTGGCTTGGTGCTTGCCGCTCTCTCCTCTGTAGCCTTGTTACATAATAATGCCATCTGGCTCCCCCATCCCCTCTTTGAAATATCTTGAACATTCCATCCTTGAATTGTATTGTCTCTACCAGGCATTCCTTCTGTTTTCTGGTTAGATTCAGCCATTGTTCTTGGTTTTTCTGGCTTCTTCCTCTAACACACCAGGTTTGGAGGAGTTAGGAGTCCTAATATAGTGTCAGAGGCAGTATGGCCCAGAGAAGAGAGGGCTAGGCTTGGAGGTGGGCAGGAAGACACAGCTTCGAATTATCTTGTCTCTTACATCTGGCTGAGAGCTCTAGGGAGCATGGCACTCAGCCCTTGTGACCAGTCAACCTGTGCCAAGTGTCAGGGTGAGTAAAATTAAAAATGCTCTTTCTAAGGTTATTAAAAATCTTTTTAATTGGCAGATTGTGTCGTTTTTTCTTCATCCTCATCCTTCTTCATCTCTTTGCTACTTTTCAAAGTTTCCTACCCTCTCCTCTGAGTTCTCCCAATGCCAGTCTTTCCTGATTATCTTCCTGTTTGTCTGACTTCTCCCATCCAGTCTTTTCTTATTCATCACTTAGAGTGTGACTCCTACCTCTAAGTGCTGCACCCCAAGGTGTTGTCCTCTACCCTCCTTTCTTATTATCCCCTCTCTGCTGCCAACCTCATTGTGTCCCATGAGTTTCACTCTCCTCTCTATGTAGATCTCTCATAGATCCCCATCTCCAGGCTCAGTCTCTTGTTTGCTTCAGTCTTGCATCACCAATTGGCTATTTGCATTTCAAATGGGATGTCCCTGAGACACTTCAAGCTCTAATGGGCTGAAATAGAACTCATTCAGTGAATGCTGTTTTATGGCCTTGCACTGGCAAGAGAAATTAGCATCTGGGGGACCAATGTCTTCCAACTTGTTTTCTTTATCCATTGGTGGATTATTCATACCTGGTTTCCGAGGCTAAAATTCCTTTCTCACAACTTACATAAGAAGAATTAAAATTGCAGAACTTAAGAATTGGAAAGGGACTGAGAGGCCATCTGGTCTGGTGTGACTGCTTCTTGGATGACAAGTGGAAGCTGCCTCGCTCTCTCTCATCTCAATATGGACCTTTGAGAGTCCACTCTCCAAACATAGCCTCTGATCCTTCTTTCTTGCTCTCGTTCACTTCCACCATCCTCTTCTTGGACCTCATCTCGGCTCCCAATCATAGGACTGCTCCTATTTTCTCCCACACTTTAGCTTTACTTGCCTTCACACCTAGGCATGGTATGTCACCTGAATGTTGCGTTAGCTGAGTCTCTGGGCCTCCATTTTCTCATCTATTAAATGAACCGGTTGGCCACAATGGCCTCCAAGCTCCCTTCTAGCTCTCTGAAAGTGTTCCTACAACCACTGAATCCTTTTACTCCCTGACTTTCTGCTATTCCTGACCTGGGAACCTCATCCCTAAGTAACTTCCATCTTGCAATTATTCTAGTACCGCTGCAGGGCTGATGCCACCATTGGCAGCACCATCTCAACATGTCTTAAGCTTATAAGCTTATTCTCTTTCACCCTAAATTGAGCCGATTTTCCTTATGACAAGTTTCACAGTGTACCACCCTGGCTATCTCTCCCTTCTCCACAATCATAGGCTGCCCAGATTGACTCCTTGTCTCATCCCAGCACATGATCCAAACCCTTTTTTCCCTCTTTGCTACCAGTTATACCCAATCTTGACTTCTTTGCTATTCATTCATTGAATTCTTCTATCTCTGTCTGAGGAATCACAGTTCACCTCTCCTCCCATATTGGGGATCTTCACTTCATCTCTTACCTCTCAGATCCAATCAGTTAATCAGTCAAGGAATCAATCAGTCATCGTCATGTGCACGTGTGAACACAGAGATACAACATATTATTTAGCATCTTCCCCCCTCCCCAAATTTGGAACCATTGCCCATTATTGCCTCTCCCCCATTGCTCATTCCTTGTTGGAGTAGGTCTCAGAGCAGGCTGAGGACCTGGGTTTGAATCTCAGTTCTGACAGTCTTTTAATTCCCTGATCTGGAAAATGGGGTCACTGAAGCACAAGCACTATGGTTTGCCTTCTAGCTCTAGCTCTCTGATGGTGTGATTATCAGGCACATTCTTGCTCCTTCTATATCTGTAAGAAATTTTGTAGAGAATCCTTCTATTTACACTCTTGTTCCAGTCCTCCTTCCTCTGGGGCCTTGTCCCCCTCCCTCAAGTATCATCCATGTCTCTGTCATCACTGGCTTCTCTATTTTCCTATGAATTGCTTTAGGTCTCCCCGATTCTTTAAAAAGAAAAGATCCCTTGGCCCACTCAGCTCATCCAATTACTGTTCCATTTATCTTCCCTTTCACTGCAAAGTATCTTTAGAAAAGTTGTCCACATATACCACTTTGCTTCTTCTCTGCTCGCTCCCCCCAGCTCTTGTAATCAGACAGATCTCCACTATGACCATTCTCCAAGGTCACTGATGACCCTCAGGTCAGCAAGCCCCTGGATCTCACTGCGGACCTCCTCTGCCTTGAGCCTCCTGAAGTTTTGTATTATTAATGATAATCTGTTGATTCTCTCTGATTTTTCTTGTATTTAGTTTACACACAACTGTTTGCATATTTTGCCCCATTAGACTGTGACCTCCTCGAGAACAGGGACTGGCTTTAGTCTCTTCACATTCCCAGCACTTAGTTCAATGTCTGGCTTATAATAAATGTCTCAATTGTCTGTTGACTGATGGACACTGTTGACACCCTGCTTCTCCAGACAGTTCCCTCTCCCTTGACTTCAGAAATATCCCTTTCTCCTATTTCTCCACTCTCTCACCGTCTTCTTCCTGACCACTTGCACTTCCTAAGGGCCAGTCCTTGGCCCTCTTCTCTTCTCTCCCCACAATCTCCCTCCACCGGCTCCTTTATGGTCCATGACTCCAAGCATCCTCTTTATGCAAATGACTCCCAAGTTTGCAGCTCTGGTCCAGATCTCTTTTCTGAGCTCCAAACCTCCATCTCCATCTGCCGACATACAAGACCTCTCTCTCCGGAAGGAAGCCCCATTGCCACCTCAAATGCAATATGTCCCATGCTGAGCTCATTATCTTTCCCTCTAAATCTGTTCCTCCTTCTCACTTTTCTATTTCTGTCAGTGGTATCACAGTTCAACCAGTTGCCCATGTCTGTGATCTTCTTTTTCTTTGACTCAGATCTGATCAGTTACCAGTCCTGTCAGTTCCATCTCTAAGCATTTCTCAAATCTGTCCTTCTCTCTCGTCATCTCAGGCCCTCATTACCACCTGCCCAGACTATGTAGTGTAGGTCTGTCTTTCTTCTTCCCTTATATCTCCCTTCCAATGAATCCTTCATACTGCGAGTAGGAAAAATGTCTGTTAACTGTGTTTCTTTTCACGTTACTCCTCTGTAAGAAAAACAAAATGAACAAACAAACAAAAA
>JAQQSV010011316.1:0-13033 GCA_028646515.1 Pseudochirops corinnae | reverse complement strand
AATTGAATTGAAATATTGCAGTGTTTCTTTTGGTAAATTTTCATTTTTTTAAGTCTTTAAATTTTTTTAAATTTTAAAGTCTTTTAAATCTTAATTTTCTTATCTAATGAATTAACTCTTCCCTTCAGTTTTATATCATCTGAAAACTTGGCAAACCTCCAACCTTTATAAAAAAAACTTAAGCGTAATTGTACCAAGCACAATATTCTAGTGTCTGATTACTGGAGATTTCTCTTTAGGTTTGCACTGATCCATGTATCAACACTCAGAGTTTTAGTAGTTCAGTACACATATACATAAGGATATAACAACCACCATGAAATTGAGGTATACTGTATCTAGTATTTTCTTGATCTGCCACTTGAGTTACTTTATATAAAAAAGGAAATAATGTTAAGTTGCTAGGATTCATTATTAGTAAATAATGGCTCAGAGAGAGAATAAGTTATCTTGCCAAGGCTCAAACAATTAGATTGGGGTAGAGATGGAACTCCAAAACTTCAACCCAGGTTTTTTCGTTCCAAGTCTAATGTTCTTTTTACTACACTATATTCTTTAGATGATGAATTTTCTACCCCCTTAAAATAATCCAAGATGGATGTAATAATATGAATGTCAAGATGTAGGATATGGTTGGTAACTAGGAAGGATGTATAATCCACATTGTTTATTATTATTTAAGATGAGAGCCCAAGTACAAAAAGCAAATGAAGAACAAATATTGGGGAAAGGGGAAAGCATTGGCCAAAGGATGAAATAGATATTTAAGTATTTTATTATACCTCTAGGAAATAATAGTTAATGACTAGTGTTTTATATAGTGCTTTAATGTTTGCAAAGCACTTTATTGTTTTCTTATTTTATTCTCACAACAACCCTGGGGGTTAGGCTTTATTATCCCTGTTTTATAACTTGAGGAAACTGAGGTGTAGTGACTTGTTATGAGGCATATAGCTAATAAGTATCTGAAGTCAGATTTCAATGTAGGGCTTACTGACCACAGGGCCAGTGCTCTATCTGCTGCACTACCTAGCTGCCTAATGACACTTATCCTGCACTTCAAATAAATATGGCCACAGAAAAATAGATACAAGAATATTTAGAAATTCAGGGAAACTTTTTGTATTCTCTTTAATCATTTATTTTGTTCTCAATGTGTGTTTGTGTGTGTCTGTGTGTGTTTTTAACACTAGGATGCCAGACATTCAGCTGAAAGTGAAATATATACTAAGCTCAACCAAAAAATTGATGAATTTGTTCAGCTTGCTGACTATGACTGGACAATGTCTGAACCAGATGGAAGAGCCAGTGGATATTTAATGGATCTTATTAATTTCTTACGAAGCACCTTTCAAGTGTTTACTCATTTGCCTGTAAGTATGACAACTTAAAAATGACTTGTATTTATTAAAGTTGAATTCTCTGTAATATGCTGTTAGGGGATAAGTTTTGATGAGGGAGATGAATAGAAATTAATTTGTTTTAAAATAGCTTGCTAGTTTGTTTCCAGCTTCTTTCTATTACCTAATTCAATGTGTATACTCTCAGCTCAGTACTTTGTTTTTATGAAAGATTTTATGAAAATTTATGAAATGTTAGATATTCAAAAAATCTCGACATTTATAGCATACTAAGTTATGTATGTATATATGCACACACATGCATACACACGCACACATGTACACACATATACATATGTGTATATGTGTGCGTGCACACCTATATAAATATACACATGTATGTGTATGCACGCATATACATACACACATATATGCACATACACACATACATGCATACATACACACAGACATATATGTATGAATAAAACAAATGGCTTTTCTTGCCAAAAAGGCAAACAAAGTTGGATGATATAAATAAATGACTTAAAAACAAAACAGAAGACATTATTCTCCTTCAGTACAAAATAGGGTGTGATTGGTATGGTTGGCAAGATATAATCCTCTGGGAAAGGTCCAGAGTGGGTAGCTAAAGTAAACAAGAGTCTTCTATTTGAGCATAGATAATAAAAAGGATAGACTCTCTAGTTTAGAAAAAGATAGTGACTAAGAATGAATCTTATTTGACTGTATGGAGATCATAAAGGATATAAATGTGGTGAGCATGAATTTGTTACCCAAAGGCTAGAACTAGTTTCAGAGTTTACAAAAAGTAATTTTAGAATAAAAAGAGCTACCTTAAAGAATGGTCAATAAACTTAATTGAACTTCTTATCCCAAAAGAGTATATTAACGGGAAATATACATAATAGATTTACACTTGTATTTTTCCTCAGTACCATTTTAAAAGAGGAAATATGAATTATTCTCTTTTCCCTCAAAAGACTGCTTCATAAATGCCACCAACCATGGGATCTTTGATGAAGACTTGGTCGGTTAAAGACTTTTTAAATTTGAAGGTTTTTTGCTAAAACAGAGAAGGAGTACTTAAAGAGAACTAACAAGGGTTAACTGCTCTGACCAAGGCCTTTAACACAGTGGTTCTCAACCTTCCTAATGCCGCGACCCTTTAATACAATTCCCTATGTTGTGGTGACCCCCAACCACAAAATTATTTTCGTTGCTACTTCACAACTGTAATTTTGCTACTGTTATGAATTGTAATGTAAATATCTGATATGCAGGATGTATTTTCATTGTTACAAATTGAACATAACCCACAGGCTGAGAACCGCTGCTTTAACAGCTTCTTAAGGGAGAATATTATGCCACTTAATGAAGTATGTGGTTTCTCTTGTCTCTGTGAAATCACTTTGCTCCCCACCTGGGAGTATTTTACCTATGTAACTGTTTCTCTCTCTCTCTCTCTCTCTCTCTCTCTCTCTCTCTCTCTCTCTCTCTCTCTCTCCTCTCTTTCTCTCTCTCCTCTCTCTCCTCTCTCTCTGTTTCTGTCTCTGTCTCTCTCTCTCTCTCTGTCTCTCTCGTCAAGATTTTTGCCAAAAGGAGGGTTGGGGATTATGTGTCTTAAACTAGCTTTTAAAAACCTTTAAATAGATGCAGGAATATATTGATAGCAATGATTAATAGAAGTTATGAATGTGAAAAATCTCAACCTTTTACTATTGAGATCTGGTAGGACACTTGTGCTGTCTGAGAGAACATCTCTTATGTTAGAGACAGAATAGTGGACCAAATGGACCATTGTTCTGACATAATATAACACTTCTTGTGATCTTTGATAAATTTTCATGTATCATAGTTTTTTTTTTAAATCATCTAATGCATGTTTATCCCTTGTAAAATAAAGCTAGGTTCTATTGATATCATATCAAGTGTTCATTGAACAGCAGTTACCATCATTGTCCAAATGAAAACATCATCAGCGTACTTTAAATTTTACCGGTTATTTTTAGTTACTAAAGATCTCTTTCATTTATGCTTCTTCCTTGCCAAGGCTTTACATGGATGGTTGTTTTCATTTAGTATGCTCTAAGTTAAAAATTGGATTCTAACTAACGTTCTCCAACTGTAACCCCTCAAATGGACTCCAAAATAAGAGGGATTTAATATAAAATTATTTCATGAAAAGAGATAGTTAATATTTTGCCTTTGTGTGAAAGGAAATGTCATGTCGTATAATTATATACCCTTATACTGATTTCACCACTAATTACAAAGTATTAACTGTCGTCTTAAGATGTTTTACAGTTATTTCTGTTGCTGTCTATGTCTCCCTTGTTATCATTTCATGTGTAGGCTTTCATATTCATCTTTATAAGTAGTATATTTCCTATTAAAATATAGTGCTTTTAATTAGCAATAATGAAAGCTCTTTCTTTTTTTGACTAGTAAGCAGGTCTGTGCATTTGGTGGTATGCTTATTTGTAGATTTGTTTTCTTATGAAGAATCATTAATTGAGGTGGTATAGTGACTTTGAAATAGAATTTGGTATAGAGATTAATAATCAAAAACGCAAGTATTCTAAGTGTGTCCACTTTTCTAACTTTCTTTCCATCCTATCTGTGAAATTTTTTGTAATTCTGTTGGCTTGATCATTTAGAGATGACTTTCTGCAAAAAAAACAGTATGTGTTTTGAAAAATGTAGACTAAAATGTTCCAGTTGCAGGGTGTGACCAGATTAGGTAGGAGTAATAGTAATAATAATAAGAAGAAGATGAGAAAGAAGAGGAAGAGGAGGAAAAAGAAAAAGAGGAAGAAGAGGGAAAAGAAGGAGGAGGAGAAGGAGCAGGAGGAGGAAGAAGAAAAAGAAGAAAGAAAAGAAAGAGAAGAAGGAGACAATGATGACAGCGATGATGATAATGATAATGAAGACAACCAGTGTCAGGGAGACAGTTTAAACCCATTATGGTTCAGGCTAGCCTTAAATACATTATTATTCCTCCTAAATAAAGTATTATCATCTTTACTAAGTAGAACTAAGTGTAACTTCAAAATTAAAGACCAAGATGAACCCACACATCTTATTAATCACTTAATATAACTCAGTTATATCAAAGTAGAAAGCTTTAACAAAACACATTAAACAGTTACTTCATATTATTGAAGTTTTCTGCAGTTATATAAAAATCTTTGTGTTTTGTGAGCATAAAATTCTTTTTACATGTGCAGTTATGTATAACATTTCCATATTAATCTTTTTTTGTACAAGAAGACATGAATAAAAGAAAAAATGAAAGTGAAAAATAGCATGCTTTAGTCTGTATTCAAACAATATCAGTTCTTTCTCTGGAGGTGGATAATATGCTTCATCATTAGTCCTTTGGGGTTATCTTGGATCATTGTACATAGCATAAAATTCTTAACGTGCACTAATGAAAACTAGAAGTTAAAATAAGCTTTGAGTTTAAATCATAAAGTCACGTTTAATCAATGGTTGGAGGCATTATGTACAAATATCTTGGACTTTTCCAGGGAGGGCACAGCAAACATGAAGTTTTCAAAGAATAGGCTGGGATTGAATATGTTCAGAGGCTTACTGGCATCTTGAAAGCAAGTGAATGTGAAGAGCATGTTTAAAACATTGGCCTTAACATATACTTTCAGAAATGTCAAGTGAGTCATAGCAGATATGGAAAGTATTTGAACAAAAACACACATTATATTAGGGCCTACCCAAAGTCAGCTATAGAAAGATTAACACTTTTTCATTAAAGAGGAGTAAAGAATTGATAGATGTTCTTAGTGTACGTTATAAACAGGTCAAAAACTTATGAAATGTTCCTGGAATAAGCAGTCAGCCTTTTCAGTAGTAAAGGATAACAGGCACATATCACTGGATTTATTGAATATAACTGAAAGTGCTTTACTTCTGGATGGATTCTATGAAATGGTTTAGATTAAAGGATGGACTCAAAAGGCCCTCCATGGGTGACCATGGATTCATCTTCATGAACTTAGCCAAATAATATGTTGGACAGAAACGCATTGAACAAATGACTTGTTCATGTGGATTTATTTGTAGAAACAGGTGTTTATGATGACAATTTAAGGACAGCTTATTCCTATCAAAACTGACAGATGTATTTCAGAGCCTGGACTTAATGATCAGTGAAGATTATGAAGGAATAAATGAAAAAGCATTTACTGAATGCTTACTGTGTACAAATCACTGTGCTAAGTGTGGGAGATATAAATAAACAAAACAATCTCTGCTCTTAATGAGCTCACATTCTAATAAAACATACATGAGATTTAAGTTGAAAGTCAGAAAGGCTCAGTGTGCAGTAGCAAAACATAGTAATTTATCTTTAATATTATTTCCATTGATAAAATATCCATTTCTGATCTTGAAAAATTTAACAATGTCAAAGTCATTTCACAAGAATAGTGAAGAAAATGTTCTTTTCTGGGTTTGCAGTACCTGTAGATACTGAGGAAGAGGGAGCTACCACACTTATAGAGGCATCTATAAGGCAATGGCAGACCTTGTGCAACATCACTGTGTGCTGCAAAAACTTAGCACCTAGCAAATGTCGAACAAGATGTGACCTGCTAGCTAGAATTATGCATCAGAAGCTTGCTATTCTTCATGGACTGATGGATGACAAGTCCCTTTACCCAGAGCAGCTATGATAAATAACTTCCTGCCCTTAGAGCTATCTTGTTGTTATGTGGAAGCTTGTAAGAGGGGGTAGCATTATAAATAACGACCTTGTAAGCTCATGGAGAACTCAGCAAATAAACTCTACTTGAACTAGACCACTATTGCAAGCTGAACTCTTGCCCACAATCACATGGGTATAATACTGATCCATAAAAAACTTAAGAACAATGTTTTAATAGGTATCACCATTTCCAAATACTCACATTTTCCAGGCCATATGAAATGAAAACCATAAAAAATATAGAGACTTAGCAGAGGAAATAAAAATCATGAAGAAATAATAGGAAGTGTATATCCTTCCTCTTTTCCTGTCTGCTACTTATATTGTATGAAGAATGCATTCAGTGAACCTACAGAGAGGATGAGCTTTCATTCTAATAGTTTTATTCATTTACAGAAAATAGCTGCTTTATCTGGGCAATAGTCGATAAAGCATTAAATATAAAAGAGTAATAAGATAATTTGTTCTGGGAACCATTTTCATTGAAAAAGATGTAAAGAACAAGATGGTAGTGGTGGCTGTAGTGAGGAGGACGATGTGATGGTGATGATGGTAAGACTAAAAAATAGCAAAGAAGTTGGCCACCTTCTTCTCTGATGTAAAATTGATTCTAGATTTCTTACCAGAGGACATCACATATTTATTTCCAAATCATGGGAGTACCAATGACCCTTCCAAATATAGACTGTTTGAATGCTCATGTACTTTGTAGAAATCATTCAAGCTTGTATCTCTCTTATGAACACACACACACACACACACATACATTAGAAAACAATATAGTGACTGAGGAGTAAAAGGCTATACTAAAAAATCTGAGGGATGTCAAGAGCCACTCATTGTGGATTTGGCAATTATTGAATTATTTCAGGCACCTGAAAGTTTTGAACCATTTTTATTGCCTTTATTGATTATTGCAGAGCTTTTGATTCAGTTCCATAATCATAGCTTAGTTGTGAATTATAAATATTTAAAGCAGCTCCATGCATAATGAGGATGCTAAAATATTTGATGATCACATTTACCAGTACAGTAATGTTAAGAACAATTGGTATAAAATATGACATCTCCAAGGAAAGGTTAATCCTGCTTTGTTCTGCCTAGCCTAAAATCATTATCATTACTCCTGAACAGAATTGAGTATGGCTTTCAAGTCAAAAAGGGAGTCATATGAACACTTCATGTTTACTATTTGAGTACATGGGTGATATCAAATTATATGGCTCAATTGAAAAGCATATTAAACAACTACTTCATTTGGTGGAAACTTTCTTCTGTGGTATCATGATGTCTTTTGGACTTAGTAATTGTAAAATTCCTAATGTGTGCCAAGGAATAGAGAACTCAGGCTTTGAACCTGAATCTGGAGGTCAATTAAAACCCATTGACAAAAGTGAAACTTAAATATGCCTTCCTTTTCTCTAGACAAGATATGCTGAGCATGAAACTGTCAGGGACAGAACAGGTTGTGTATCTAAAGAGACTGACTTAATGTGATCTCATGCTTTATGAGTTTCTTCCAACACTGCAGATCATAACCCATCCATACCTGCCTATGATATGCAACTCTTATCTATCCCTTCCGACAAGTTTGTGACAGGAAATTCACCCAATATGCTAGAGACTTTCCTCACTCTCTTCTGATACTGAGAGAGTATCAGTGGAACACTCTGGTTATCCTCATTCTTGCCAAGTGACAGCTCATCTTTTCTCCTATTATATACTTAGTTAATGATGTCTTTTACTCTTGCTCTTCAGAATTCCTTGTTGGTTATATGTTGCAGCCTGATCATACCCATGTGCCTCTTCATTACCCTTTGTTTGATACTCATTTTTGGTTTATCAGAAGCTGTTTTGTTCTTCATCTTCCATGATAGCTGACATTTATGTACATATCCAGATCCCCATTAGTGCAAATAACGAATTCCCTACTAAGTGGTCACATGGTTTAAATCCACACTATTTGAAGTTATATATAAAATATAGTATTTGGTTCAAGCCCAGTGGAACTATGCAGTGAAAATTTTTATTTAATCTGTTTGTTAGCATAATATAACTTTAATGGATAAGAAAAATGTAATTCTGATTGTGTTATTACAAAGTAATAGAGCAGCGGTTCTCAGCCTGTGGATCACAACCCCTTGGGGGTCAAATGACCCTCTCACAGGAGTCACAGGGGTCGCCTAAGACCATCGGAAAACACATATTTCCCATGGTCTTAGGAACTGAGACACTGCTCCTCTATCCGTTTCCAGGCTGGTCCACCCACATGCAGATACACCCACATACGAATATTAAAGAGTCGCGGCATTAGGAAGGTTGAGAACCACTGTAATAGAGTATTTATCGAAAGCAAAATTTGTGAAATAGAAAGATAAAAAATCCTACTGCATATTGTACTGGAAGATAAACCTACACTGACATGATGAAAATGTCATTATTATTATTTAAAATGTTTTAGCAGTATAGTTTGAACTCCTTTTTCTTTCTTGAAATCTTCATAATGGTAGAAGAGAGATTCAGCTGCCTAATTTGCACGCTCACATTCTCACATAATGAACCAGGTTTAGTTGGATAACCTCTAGCATTGTCTAAAATCAGTAATGCTTTAACACAATTTTATTATTTTTGCAGTTTTTTTCAGCAGTCAAGCTAAAATAACTTGAATACCAGTCTTTGAAAATAGTTTTTATCTCCTGTGCTTTTACCAAAGAACTGGAATTGATCGATAACTCTAGCCTTTCAGAGTGCAACTACTTCAAGTCTGATTAAATAAGCAGTGATTTTAATTTGGATTCCCCTTCACTGCTTCCCAAATAAAAGTATTAGGCAATCCTTAGACACTTTACATCCAGGTTGAGTTTTTTCTTTCTGGAAGGCATCCTTTTCCAGAATAATCTTCTTTCATGTTAAAAAATTTTGTTGATCAGTATATCTGTCCTCTTTGATTATTTTCTTCAAAACCTCAGGATATTTAGCTATTGGTCCTCATTTGCATGAGCCACCTTTCTGATAATTTTAACATTATGCAATTGAACTTTTTTTTTTTTTTTTTGCTTTTTGGATGGCAATTGGGGTTAAGTGACTTGCCCAAAGTCACATGGCTAGTAAGTGTGTCAAGTGTCTGAGGCCAGATTTGAACTCAGGTCCTCCTGAATCCAGGGCTGGTGCTCTATTCACTGTGCCACCTAGCTGCCCCTGATTTTTTTTTTTTAACTTGATTTTTAAAGCTATAGAACTCGTGCTTGCCTTAGAAGTTTCTTCACTGTCCTGTTCATTTCCATTTTCTTTTACTGCCTTAAATAAACTTGAAGCTTTTGTCTTTGCCAAGAGGAATGTGTTTTTTATTTCATTCTCCAATCCGTAATACTTCTGTCCCTTGTAGATATTTGCAAACTACAAAAAGCAGAAACTATGCCTTTTTTCTTTTGTTTTGTCTTAATATTTTATAATCTGTATCATAGATTAAGGCATTCTGATGTCTTGTCCTATTTTAGAGTTACTATGGTCATGTTCTTACTGTTTAATTATATCAAATTTTTATTCTAATGTAATAACAAACCCACCTAAAGTATTCTTCCCTTTGTGTGTTTTGTCAAGGGCTCTTCTAAAAAAAATGGGCACATTTGTTGGTAGTATAGTATGCAGCAGCACATCACTTATGCAGATGTTGATGTAGGCGAGTGCATACTGAGTTGTCAGGGAATGATAATGATGATGATAACAATGATAACTAACATTTATATAATGTACTATGTGCCAGATACTGTTCAAGGCACTTTACAATTATTGTCTCACTTGATCCTCACAACAACCCTGGTAGCTAGATGTTGTTATTAGCCTTATTTTACAGATAGGGAAACGGAAACCATTGGAGGTTAAGTGACTTGCCCAGGGTCACACAGCTAGTGAGTTTCTGAAGCTGGATTTGAACTCATGTTTTCCTGATTCCAGGCTCAGAGCTCTCTATCCTCTGCCCACTCATTTGCCTGGGATATGTTAAAACTCTTGACTTGCTTGTATGTGCTACATTAATGAATATTAGCTTGTATTAAATGCAAACTGATATTTTGTAATTGAATTTCACATCTTTTGAACTTGCATTAATCATGACCTAGCTCCATTCCAAGTTTTGGAAAGAACTTTATGCACTTTATCATATGTTATCTTCGTCACAGCCTTGTGAAGTCATACTATAGGTGTTATTCTGTTGTTCATCCCTCATACTCAGAGGATCAATGATGTCACTATGTTGGAGTCAAGATGCAGTGTGTGTCTGACTGGTCTGTCCAATACGAGCTCAGAAGGCTCTACACACAGGTTGGGCACAAATAGTCTGTCTGAACATTTGGGATAAATACATCTCTAGATTTGTACATCTCATGTTTCCTTTGTGTTATTTCAATTCTGCTTTGCTCAAAGAGCACAGTACCTTCTTTGATGTGGGCACACCATGCTAGGTGGTTCAGTGCCAGCATCTTCCATGTTTCACAATCAGTACTAAAGTTCTTCAGAGAGACCTTGAGAGTGTCCTTGTACTGCTTCTTCTGGTCTCTGTGTGAGTGCTTGCCTTTTGTGAGTTCTCTGTAAAAAAGTCTTTTAGATAAATATTGACATTCAGGCTACATGACCATCCCATTGGAGCTGTGGTCTCTACAGTAGAATTTGAATGCTTGAAAAAGTTTGCCAGGTAATCTTCAGAATCTTTCTAAGACAATTGAAATGGAAGCAGTTCAGTTTTCTGGCATAATGCTGGTAAGTTGTTCAGGTCTCCTAAACATACAACGAAGAAGTTAGCACAACAGCTCTACAGAGCTTCAGTTTGGTATACAGCCTAATACCTCTTGTCCCCCACACTTTCCTTCAGAGCCTCCCAAATGCTGAGCTAGCTCTGGCGGTGTGTGTGTCTGTCAACCTCATCCTCTCTGTGTACATCCCTGGAAGGTATACTGCCAAGATAAGTGAACTTATCCACAGCACTCAGAATTTCTCCATTGCTGTATGATGGTTCCATGTATGGATGGTGCAGTCCTGGCTGGTGGAGAACCTCTGTTTCCTCAGAATTGATTTTCAGACCAAAATTAGCACAAGCAGTAGAGAATTGATCCATACACTTTGGCATCTCAATCTCAGACGCACTCATCTGTGAGTTGCACACCAACTCTCCCTCTACTTTAGTCTTGGCTTGTAGCCTTTTGAAGTTAGTTTGCCATCTGTTCAGTAGCTGACCTTGATGCCATTTTCATCCTTGTTAAAAGTATCTAGCAACACCAAGGAAAACATCATGCTAAAAAGCATGGGAGCAAGCACACAGCCTTGCTTTGCTCCACTGGTGACTGGGAAAGTGTGAGAAAAGCTTCCCTTATTCATAACCTGTATAAGTGTGCCGTTGTGAAAATGGTGCACAGTACGGTGTTATTCTACCCATTTTACAAATGAGGACAAAAGAGACCTAGAGAGCTCAAGTGACTTGCTCCAGGTCCTATAGCCAGTAATATCCATGGCAGGATTGAATCTGAGTCTTTCCTGACTCTTGGGTACAGCACTCTTTCTACTGCCAGGAGACTTCAGTTGAAAACATAGATATAGTCCTAAGACTAGAACATATTCCTTCTGTTGCTATTCTGAAAGAATTCAGAAGTAAAAACATTGACATGTCAATTTTATTACATACAATAGAAATTAATAGAGTAATTTTGTTGTCATTTTGAATTATATTAATTTTAATTTTAGAAAATTTATTTTTTATATCATTATCATTTTACAAACATGTTCCCCTTCCCCAAAATACAACTTTTGTAACAAAGGATAAAAAATAAAGAAGGGTAGGGGGGAAGGAGTTTAGAAGAATTAACCAATATATCATCTGAGTCTATTGGTGTATGGAGGGTTCAAACCATAGTCACCAATATCTGTGAAGAAATTGGAGAAGCGTATTTTCTCTCCTCTTCTTTAGAGTTTAACTTGATCATTCTAACTAAAAGAATTAAAATTATAATTCCAGCTTTTAGTATAGTACCTGACACATATTAAGTGTTTAACAAATGGCTGTTGATACTTATGTAGCACCCAATTAAACTATATTAATTTTTAAAGATGTATTATAAACTCTTTAACATGGCAAATTTACTCATACCTTTAATGAGTGGGAAATAATTATTTACTGCTCATTTTCCTATCATTTTGCCCAGAGTTCCATTGTTCGTCTGGCTCTGGACCAACATATTACTCCCAAATCATCCTTAGTCTCAAGAACCCCAGAGCAGATACACCAGTTATGACCTATTTCAACCTTTATAGGCACTTTGCAGTTACTTCAAGATATCTAATGAGGAGTGAACTAACATAAGCATTATTAGAGTTGGTAGGAGTTCTGTTTCTTTTCTCTTTGATTAGCTCCATTATCAGTAGTAGTAGGAAAGCGATCGATTTCTCTGCTTCTGCCTTGTATTTATGTTAAACTGTAGCAGTGTTTGTGAAATTTTGTGGATGAGTAGAGCTGTTGGGATATGATGGCATTAGTGGTACTTAGAATATAATTTGAATAGTTAATACTTAGGCAGAATTGTTCGAGGCAGCAGATTCTAAGGGATAAGGGGGTAAAAATTGGAAACCAAGCTTGAATGCTGAGCTCAAGTGAATTTCATATGATTCTAGAAGTATTCATTTAAAAGCCACCCATTTTCCACTAGAATTCTCAATTTCAGCAGTTTCTCCTAAATGATTATTTTGTTTGCACCTAAGCTTACTCAACTTTTTATTAGCACTACTGATATAAAATGATAAATGATTAATATCATTTGTAATTTTCTTTAGAATGTGCTTATATATTTATATTTTAATATGGATGTCTAATGTTTTTTTTTTCTTATTTTTTTATTTTTTATTTAAATTAAATTTTATTATAGTTTGCATTATTCATTTCAACAAGATTTTGATTTACATATTT
>JAQQSV010011315.1:0-13033 GCA_028646515.1 Pseudochirops corinnae | reverse complement strand
ATCCTTAGGTGAGAGAGGATTAGATTGAGAGGAGACAGGGAGAGACAGAATGGGGTTGAGCATCTCATGGAAGAGGCAAGAGGTAATTGTTACAACAGAGGGGGAGAACAGGAAGGCAAAAGGGAAAGAGTCAACCTTATTCTCCCTGAACTTGGCTTAGGGAAGGAATGACATAAACTCTAAACTGGGCATCTTGCCACATAGAAGAGTAGGGGGAATGGGGATGAGAGGTGGGGTGATGGAGAGGAGGGCAAGGTGGGGGGGAGGGTTGATGAAAGTGCACACTTCTGTAGAGGGACAGGGACAGGGTAGAGAGTGAATGGAGCGGGGGTGGGATAGGAAGAAGGGACATGTAATCAGACTCTCACAGTATGCCCACTGTGAAGAGGTTCTGTGTAATTACACATGTTCAGCATGTATTTGGTTGCTTGTCCTTCCAATGGGGGTGGGTGATGAGGGAGGAAGAGAAAGAATCTAGAATTTAAAGTTCTATAATCAAATGTTAAAAAAAATATGTGTGTGTGTGTGTATATATATATATGTGTGTGTGTGTGTATATATATATATATATATATATATACACAATTATTATTAATATTATTATTAATTACATCCAACTGGAACTTGAGATACACAGGCACTGTGGTAGGGGGATCCATCATGCCCTAACGGAAAGTCAGAGGGGTGAGGGGGGAGGACATAGGAGAGAATAGATTGGGAGAAGGGTGATACAATGGGAAGGCTGTTTTGGGGTGGTGGGTAGGAGAAAGATGGGGAGAAAATTTGTAACTCAAAATTTCATGGAAATGAATGATGTAAACTAAAATAAATAAAAGTTTTAATTAAAAAAAATTCTGTGACGTAAAAGTCTGCTTACATTTTCCCAAATAAATTTTTTTGTGTGTGCTTTTTGGAGGGGGGAAGTCAGGGCAATTAAGTGACTTGCTCAAAGTCACATGACTAGTAAGTGTTAAGTGTCTGAGGCTAAATTGAACTCAGGTCTTCCTGACTCCAGGGCCAGTGCTCTGTTCAATGTGCCACCTAATCCCCCCTAGGTGACATGGTTTACTCTTTTTTTTTTTTTTTTGGTTTTTGGAGGGGCAGTTGGGGTTAATTGACTTGCCCAGGGTTACATGGCTAGTAAGGAAGTGTTAAGTGTCTGAGGCTGAATCTGAACTCAGGTCCTCCTGACTCCAGAGCCAGTGCTCTATTCACTGTGCCACCTAGCCACCCCTCAAGTAAATGTTTTGATAGATCTGTGAGTTCATCATTGTGGACACTTCTGCCAGTGATGGAGGTCACAGCCCAACCATTCCTGCCCATCCTATGCAACTCTTCTCTATGTCCTTCATTTAAATCCTTTACAGAGGCTATGATTTTCCTAGTTTGTGTTAATATTTAAGCAACTTTATAAGACAGTTTTTAACTGAATAATTAGCATGAAATAATTTCAAGTAGAGTTTTCTAAGGATAAGTTCACTTTAAACATTCTGACCCGTGTTGATACTTAAACCCTATAGTCCTAATAGACAGATAGATACATGACTTTGCTACGTTTATATTGCTGAAATAGAAAATGTGAGACATTCTTCGTTAAGTCCATTGGTCCCAGTTATCTCATGGTGAACTAGCAGCCTTGACTTTTTTGAGCGTCATTTTAATACTGATTCAGCACTGAAAGTCTTTCATTTGGGAGCTTAAGGTCAATAAATAATTTTTTTTCTTGTTTTTGAAAAAATGAATATGATTGGATTGTTTGGACTCTCCACGAAAATTGCTAGATACCAAGGAGTTGCAAACTCATTAAAATCGTCTGTGTCTCAACATGTCCACATTTCAGTTACTGAGTGGACAGACTGGTTGCATGACACAACAACAGTAACAGGGCTAGGAAACAATGATGATTAACAGTGTTAAGAGACAGGGAGGTGGCAAAATAGAGAGAATGTTGGTCAGGGAATTGGGAAGAGATGATTTGAAATAATGCCTGGGACACTTACTAGCTCTGTAATCCCGGGCAAGTCACTTAGCCTCTGTTTGCCTCAGTTTCCTCAACTGTACAATGAGAATAATAGCACCTCCCTCCCAGAAAGGATCAAGTGTCATAATATTCATATAGCACTTTGTAAAACTTAAAAGTGTTATACGAATACTAGGGAAATTTGTTTTCAGTATTTTTGGATTTTTATTGATTCAACATAATTTAAAATGCCATTATTCTTTTATTGTCTTTAAAGGATATCATTATGACTTTATGTTTAGAACCACCAAGAAATAAAAAAGAATGAGCAACATGCAGCTTCAAAATACAGACATAATAAGCCCCATGTGGATATTAGACCTGGGACTTTTCAAAGGGTCTGAATTTTGGCTCATGTTGGTTTTCCTCTAAATTATCCCTGTTTTGAAAATCTTCTTGCCTTCTTTTTGTCTCCAGTTGCTATGCCCTCCCTATGGAGTAGTAAGTGGAAAGAATACTGACTGTGAAGTCAGTCAGTGCAGGGAGGCTTTTGTCTCACCTTGGCTACTTTCTTCCTGTGTGACCCTGGGTAACTTTCTGGGTCTCAGTTTCCTCATTTCCTCAGTTAAGAGAGTTGAACTAGATGTGGGAGTGGAGAATCTGCAGTCTTGGGGCCACATATGGCCTTGAGACCTCAAGTTCTCTACCTCTGGACTAGAAGGTGTTATAGGTCTTCCAACTCTAAATCTATTATTCTAAAACTCTCCTTATTATTCTTTTCATGCAAATGAACAGAATCTAGCCATTTGTTTAAGAACACAAAATCTTTTCCAGACAGCATTAAAGACTAATAGTAAATTTCATTTGATGGAGCCCAGGTTTATGTAATTTTTCCAAAGTTAGTCTATACAAAAATATGCCACAAATAATTTAATATTCAATATCTACAAATTTTTTGTCATGTAGAACCTTATTATGGTGTCATTTGATTCTCACAACAATCTTCTGGGTAAGATACTATTATTATCCTCGTTTTGCAGATTAGGAAAGTGATGCTGGAAGAAGTTAGGTATTAAGTGTGGAAGGTAGAATTTGAATTCAGATCTTTCTGACTCTCAGTCCATTTCTTTACTCATTATGTCACTTCAGCTGCCTCAGACAAAGGAAGGACATCTTTAAGAGACATGGAGGAAGTACAGATAAGTCAATGAATCAGCTCAATTTAGGATACTCAGGTTTAGTTATGCTGTGTTGGTCAGGGATTTTTTTTTGGTAGTAAATACCGAGTTTTTATGAATAGGACTAATTTCTTTGCATCAATACTTAAAAGCCCCCTATTTTTCAGACTTCTAAGGAAGATGGACACAATAAACGATCTTGTTTCCCTTCAATGAATACAAGATGAC
Organism: Pseudochirops corinnae; assembly: GCA_028646515.1. Classification (NCBI taxonomy): domain Eukaryota; kingdom Metazoa; phylum Chordata; class Mammalia; order Diprotodontia; family Pseudocheiridae; genus Pseudochirops; species Pseudochirops corinnae. Next base: position 9,667 of record JAQQSV010011315.1, on the reverse strand, counting down.
CTATTCATGTAATTGGTCATGTTCATCTTTTGTTGCCCTCTTTTCAAAACCCTACAATAAAATTCATTTTCTCCATATTCACCTTAACTTCCACTGGACAATCTGCTTTGTCCTATAATACTTTTAATTTTCCTACGTACTCTCTTTTTCCTTTTTTTTCTCTGCATGAGCTCTAAAGGAGCTTATTTTTGTCTTGTCTAGAATAAAGTCTTAAACTATCTTCAGTGTTCTTTCAGAAACCATATTAAAATTGTATTAAGTACAAAATTCTTTATATCTTCCTAGATTTCTGCTGACAACTCTAAGTTGTCAATTGTAGAGATGAAAGACCTATTTGTACGTCCCCAGCTAGACCCTTTGGCCAAATACAGTAGAAAATTAGTCAAAGGAATCAAAGAATATGTGTGCCCATCAAAGGAGAGAAGCTGATCACATATCAAGAAAGAGAAACACTAGACTGCCAAAGTGCTAACTTGGTATGCTTGAGATAGTTTTAGAAAAATAAAGGAAAAAAAGATGACTTCCAGTGTGTTGGGTAGATCCTTTGCAGGGAATTTATGGAAAGCATATGGATAAAAAATTCCTAAGGTAGAAAGGTATGGAGGGATTGTAATTTGTGCTAATGGAAAAAGTAGCCATGTTGAGGGGATCCATGTTCATTTTTAAGTATGCCCTTAGGATAATGGAATCAGGAAAAAACAGACTGTCTTCTCAGTGTGAACATAATCATTTGAAGACAAAAATACCAACCTGTCAAATAGCTGTCTCATATATAACATATGTCTACATGACCACATGATGGGCACTAAAGCAGAGTTGTCCATTTGTTCAGCCTGAATCAATGAATTTATTATGACCCCAATATCTCATCAGTAGAAAGCAAAATTTTAGGGGAAAATGAAATATGTATGAATACACAAACACATACATACGCTTACAAACAGATGCAACTATATACATTCACATATGTAGGAGCCAGAGTAAAGTACTATACACATACATTATACCTGTATGTGTATATGTATATATAATACTTTACCCTGGTTCCCTCATATTGGACCACTGTGCAGAATTGTTTATAAATATAAACTGTCTTTTGCTTCTTTTTGTATTCTTAGCACTTAGCGTACTGCCTGGTACATAGCAGGTACTTAAACAGTTACTGACTGATTGAATAAATAGTAAACCATACTTTTGAAGTGTCTCTATTAACTCTATCATTTCAGATGAGGAATGAGCATAATTTACAAAGAATAAAATAGACAATATTTTGAATTATTTGATACTTTTTTGCTTCTTATTTAAGTTATCATTTTGGTAGATCGATTAAAAGTAACATTAAGTTAAATTAAATCCAATGAAAGTAACATTAGTAAATGTTTCAAAAAGTGACATTGGTTTTTTACTTGTTATTTTAAGATGGAATATTGTAATGAAATCTGTTGAAATGGAAATTTAAGATGGTATGCTATGGTAGAAAGAGCTTTGGATAAAGATACTGAAAACCTGGGTTCAAGCCCCAGTTCTACTTGTTTGTGGATTGATTAGGGGAAATCACTTAATCTCTCATCCTCTCATCTCTCATTTTCTACAGCTTCTCTCTCTGTAAGATGGGGTACAATGATACACTAACTGCTTGACGGTTGCATAAGTTTGAGTACCAGATTGTTGCATAAAAATATTTTTGTTTAAATTCTGAAGCATGGTATAAATTTGAGGTAATATTATTTGCCCATATGTAAATACTGGAGGAATCTGTGATTTGGTGAGTATAAGGAAGTTTTCCTATCATTGCAGATCCTTATCCCATCTTCAACTTAGCAGATAAATCCTAGGGAATTGTCTGGGAGCTATAAAAGTTAAGTGAATTGTGTAAGGTCACCTACCTAATAAATGTAATTTGTGGTATTTGAACCCATTGTCCCCTGACTTCAGGCACAGAACTCTGCCTAGTAGTCCAAGTTGCTTCCACATGTATTAATCATAGGTGCTTAATAATCAATTGGACCAGGAACTGAAAATTAATTGTTTTGTGACTACAGAGATCTAATAATTTCATCATCACTTTTCAAAGCATTGTTTTGTGTATGAAGTGATTTATAGAATATCATCTAGCTTAAATTTGTTAATTGTCTTGATTTTTGCAGTGATTTCATTGCTGAGGTCCCCAGCTGCATATGCCAAAGATTAAAAGAACATAGCTAATGAAGAAGGATAGATCAGACATCAACCATTGCAAATTGAGCTTGGACCAAACTAAATAAATCCATTTTCTGTTATGTTCTATTAAGGTTTCAAGAAGCCATAGCATGTGCAGCAGCCACACCCCAGTAAAACCATCTTAACAGATGGGATAAATCAGATTGAGGGTAACTGATAGGCCTCAAACCTTTGGGTGAGTTAGGGGGATGCAACCCCAGGAATGTGTAGACTTTTCTTGGTGGAATGGGCAGATAAGAGTAATTTGTTCTAGTGGCTATGAAGGCAACTGAAGCAGGCATTGTGGGGGCACTTAGAGCTCGATCAAACTGAAGATGCCCAGGTCATCCACTGTATCCTGGGCCATTGCCAGTTGTCCTGACTTTTGTCTCGACGTTGGACTTCAGACTTCAAAGAGAGAGTAAGGCTGACAATTTGTACAATTCTGCCTCACTTAAATCCAGTTCACAAGCAAGTTAAGACATCATTCATTTCTGACGTTATTGGTCTTCAAAAAAGGACGAACCAAACAATGTAGAGTTCAGCAATAACATAGCAAGATCCTATTTCTTTCAAGTAAAAAATCACCAACATTTTTGAAACATTAAGAGACTTGTATTTTTAATTGACCTATCAAAATTATCACTTAAATAATAAGCAAAAATCATTCAGTATGTGTGTATATGTGTAGGCACACATTATATACATAAATATTTATAAAACATATCTAAAAGAAATCCTAGCCTTAGCGTGAACTGGAATTGCCTATTTTAAGCCTTTGTATTCCTACGTAAGTCATTACTTGTATTTGTTTTAGTCGTTTTAACTTCCTGTTATGATTCTGAAAATAATGAGAGCAATGGAGCATGACCTCAAATTCCCATATGGTATGAAAAAAGGAGGTTTATAGGTTCCTGTTCAGACCAAGTAGATAAACATAGCGCAAGTAAAAATCCTTATCTGTCTTTAGATCTTATGGACAAATTCACCTTCTTTGGATGCTGTCCCATTTTGTAAAATGTCTTCACTTTTTTGGGGGTGAAATAGTCCTCATTCTTTCTAACTTCAAAGTGGCCCCACTTTATATTTCTGCCCTCAATCCTCCTTTTCCCTAGAAATACATTCCCTTGGCTTCTGGTTACCACTTTGTTTTATTTTATTTTTTAATCTCTTCCATGACAACTAAGTCAGGAACTGGCAGCAACAGGCCAGGGAGGGCTCACTCTTCTTTAGGTTAGTGAGGTCGTTGAGTCAGTGAACATTCTAGATCAGAAGTAGGAGAGATGACCTGTTTTGGTATTTGCTTTCAATAGAATGCTCAAAGTAATTTCCTAAAATATTTTCATTCTTAAATGAATCATTTCCTATTATCTATTGCTTGGAGGAATAGGCTAATTCTATATTATTTGCAAAAGGAGAAACAAAAGAAAATTTGATGTATTTAAGTTGGAATAGAGCTTTTCCTTCTCTTGTATATCTGACAGGACAACCCAGTTACGTTTTTGCAGTCATTCAATAAACTTCCCTCTCTTGAGAGATGGGATGGTAAAACTTGACCTACAGAGTCTTTGTTACTCTCCCATCAACTATTAACTATTTGATCCTGAGCAATGGGGAAAAGAGTACCTTTTCTGCTAGAAGAAAGATGGTAATCTGGATAATATGCATCACTTACCTATTTTCTTTTTTTTTTTTTTTCTATGTAGAAGATTTTAGTTGCACATACCTTGAAGTTGCTATTTAAACTCTCACTCTTAGGAATGAGCTGGGTCCCCAGACCATGGCTGTTATACTCTCTCAGAGCTCTTGAGAGAGCCCTCAAGGGTTGGGGGATTTTTTTTTTTCAAATGCTGGCTCTAATTCCTGGTTCAGATTGTGTTATGATAGGCAAGTCCTTTACTCTTTCTAAACCTTAATTTCCTCATCTGTAAAGTGGGATTAATCATAGTTGTACTCCTAATTTATTGAGTTGCTATGAGAAAAATGCTATCCTCAAGTTAAAATCACTTTATAAGGTAAGTTATTATTATTATTATTTAAAAAGTAGAAATTGGGGCGGCTAGGTGGCACAGTGAATAGAGCACCAGCCCTGGAGTCAGGAGGACCTGAGTTCAAGTTCGGCCACACAAACTTAACACTCACTAGCCTTGTGACCTTGGGCAAGTCATTTAACCCCAATTGTCCTGCCTTCACATTCCTAAAAGCAAAAAATAAAATAAAAAGTAGAAATCATTATGGGTTTTCATCTTCAAAGAAAACTTCATAGCAGAGGTGGACTTTGATATAAACCTGCTAGTTATCCATAATTGGCCTGAAATAGGTCCCAGACCAAGCCTCACTGGGACATTTTTTGGCCTATGATGTCTCAGAGTAAGTGTAAATAGCAATTGTTTCTGCTTTGGCCAGAAACTCTGAGGATCTTCCCCTCCCAGATTGATTTTGTTTTTGTTTTGTGTGTTTTTTTTTTTTTTCGACTAGGTAAAAGAAACCATTTTTTTCTTTATTTCTTACTTAGCCTTAATCACCAAATGGGCATTGTCTCACTCAAATAGAGACCTAGGCAAGACCTTAGCTCCAAAAGGCCAAGGTCCCCCACTGCCTCCTTGGCCATCTCCAGTTGTCCTGATCCGTATCTTGCTACTGGACCCAGATGGCTCCGGAGCAGAGAGTGAAGCTGGTGACTTTGCACAGCCTCCCTCACATAAATCCAGCTCACTTGGATATCATGGCATCACCCTCCTGACGTCATGGTCTTCTTTGAGAATGACGTAGAAATGATAAAAACGTAGATGACCATCTCTTTTACACCTTTGACATTTGCCCACCCCAGAGACCTGTCCTCAAGGAATTTCTGCTCTGTTACTCCACTGTCCCGATTACCCGATTAATGACTGCCTCTCTGGGACCATTATTTCAGTAAAGCCCCAGACATCGTGCTTCAGTGGACATTCTACTCTTCCTGCATAGACTTGCTACCTGCCTGGTGGTCTGACATACATCTTTTTTTTCCCCTTCTCCTCCTCCAGTTGTAGAACCATGAACCATGATCCAATTAACTCTACCATTGCTTCTGGATGGAATGTTTGCCCCAGTAGGATGCAAGTTCCTTAAAGACACATAATCTTTGGTTTTGCATTTAAATTCTATTGCCTAACACAGTTCTTGGCACACAGCAAGTGCTTATTCATTCATTTAATTTAATTCATAGCAACAAAAAAGGAACCCTTCATAAAACAAAATAAGAACAACAACTACATTTGAGGGGAAAATAAGACTACTATATAGCTGACCTGACATTCAATTAAGCCAGATAAACACAATAGGTTTTATAAATGAACCTGGAAGGAGAACACCAAACACATGAAATGGAATATTTTCCAACATTCCAATAGCTCCCCTTAAACAGTGGTGGAATCACCTCATTTGAATGCCATTACCATAGTATCCAATACTAATACATGAGGAAGTAGCCATAGGGCTTAAAAATATGAATTTGGGAAGAATAAGTATAGCTGACACAGAAAAGAAAGCCATGCTGGCAATGGCACAATTGTACAGGCATGTGGGGATTGATTTTTAAGGTATCACAAAGAAAAGACAACTCCAAAGGAGTAGTAATAATAATAATAGCCAGCATTTATAAAGATCTTATACAGGCCAGGCACTGTGCTAAGTATTTTACAGACATTATTTCACCTGATCCTCATAATAACCCTGCGAGGTTAGTACTTTTACTTTCCCCATTTTACTGATATAGGAAACTGGGGCAAACAGTAATGAAGATTTGCTCAGGGTTGTATACCTACTAAGTGTCTGAAGCTGAACTGGAACATGCCCAGCATTCTATGCATTGGATCACTTAGTTGCCGTGTATATCTTATATTTGTTGTCCTGTGTACATATTACTCCCCACCCCCTGCACCCCAAAATAGATTATAAGTTCCTTCAAAGAAGAAACTATTTTATTCTTATCCTAATTTTTTAGTACCTATCACAGTGTCTGGAGTATAGTAGGCACTTAATAAGTGCTTATTGAATTGGGTTACTGAACATAATTAATGAATAAAGAATATGAAATTCTACATTTCCATTTGTTGATTTATACATATAAATAAATGTATAAACATATTCATACATGTATGTGTACACATATGTATGTGTTTAAATATGTGTGCATGTGTGTTTATATCATAGTACACATACTCTCTCTGTTTATCTACCAAAGATCAAATTGGATAAGTATGTATACTATAATTTTACATATATATATATACACATACATATATAAAGTATACATATACACATTTGTGTCTAATGGTAGCCATCTCTAGGGTGGCAGGGGGAGAGGAAAAAAGGGAAAAAATGAAATTTACTTGATAACTTTATTATATATTTAAAGGAAATAGCAAGTTGTATGTAATAGATTTGCAGTTTCGTGTGCAGTCTTTTTTATTATGCTATGATATGGAAATTCTTGATTTATTCCATAAATTTAAAATAAACAACAATTAAAAAATAAGTTTTCCTTCATCATGATTTCTCCTGTGTTTGTTGGGATTATACAATATTTGTGACAGATTCAATCAGAAAAATAATTTTGTTCAATGATCCAATGAAAACAACATTAAGCAAAAAATCAAACGTGGTGACATATGCTCACTGAAAGGGTTCGCCATTATTTTGAAGGATGTTTTGCACAAAGACCAAACAAAAAAAACCCCACTATTATCTCTGGTATCAAATGTAAACTCTGACTGGCATTTAAAGCTCTTCCCAGCATGACCTCTTATCTTTTGAGTTTCTCAACCCATGGTTCCCCTCCATGTACTCTACTGTCCAGTGGCACTGGCCTACTTGCCATTCTACATATATGCTCCATTTTCTACCTCCATGCCTTTACACTAGCTGGGAATCCCTCTCTCCTTCCCCCTCAATTCAAGGATTGTCCTTTCATTCTCTCACAGTTATAATTCTGACTCTCTGAACTTTCCCACCATTACCCAGCTGTTTTTTCACCCTAGAACAACCCTCCCCTTGCTAACTCCATTCTCCTATGGGTAAGCTCCTTCCAGGGCCTCAATTCTGGAAATGGGCTCAAGCCAATTGTGCTTCCTTCTCCTCCAGGCTGTTTTTCTGATTCTCTAGACTTCACCACCATAACTCATAGTCTGCCATACTTTGTTCCTTTCCCAGTTGTGCTTCTGCCTCTGTGGACTTCACTGATGTACCCCCTTCCACTCCAGTCTTGCTATTCAGCTCTCGTTTCGTTTGCATTGTCTTCCTTGTTAGAATGTAAGCTCCTTGGGGGCAAGTACTATCTTTTTGCATGTTATTTATGTCTCCAGCACTTAGAATAGTACCTGGCACATAGTAATTGCTTAATAAATGCTTGTCTCTTTGCCTTGCCTTGTTTAGGGTAAGGTGAGGAAAAGAGTAGATCTTGCTTAATCTGAGTCTACCTGCCCCTTGATGGAAGGGGCTTTGAAGGATCTAGAGGATTTAGGATTTCCCATCTTTTCATCAGCATCTTGATAATAGCAGAAGGCAATTTCTGTATTGAGTCTAAGGAAAGCCTGGAGATAGAGTCAGAAATTTAAAAAAAATCCAACAGGAAAGGCATACATACCTAAGCTTCTCCAACCAAGTCCAATGCCCTTTCCATTTTAAGGTACTGCACTCATAACTATGTAATAAAATTTGGTGCTTGGTTACACTTGTGCTTTTTTGTTTGTTTCAAATATGTGTATTTTGATTGTCAATCTAAATTTAATTTCTTCCTTGTATGAGAGTTACTATTTGCTGAAAGAAAAAATGTCATATGTTGATATAGCATATCTTCTTTGACTTCAACCTTGTATTTCAGAGAGAGTTTCTTGATAGTCATCTGGATAAGACATAAGAATGAGAGCTGGATGATAATATAGTTATGTGAATTTGTAGCTAGTTGAACAATTGTAATAGATTGATGTCAACCTAGGGGAGGTCACTTAATGGCATATCTTGTATCTGACCTGTTCATTTTTTTTATTGATGACTTGGAGGAAGACATAGTAGGAGGGCTTATTAAATTTTTAGATGACACAGAGCTGAGAGGAATTGCTAATATGATGTATTAGCTTGACAGAATCAAAATTCAAAATGAATGACATGGTACAATAATGAGTTGGATCCAGTAAGATAAAACACAATCAGGATAAGGTAGAGTCCTGTATTTTGAATTATACACACGCACACATGCGCACACACACACACACACACACACATTGACTAAATCTGGTTTGATTTCATAGTGGTTCATGGTTTAGTTGACCACAAACTCAACAAGTACTCAAAAATTGAATGCTAAGAAAGCTGTCACAAACATAGATTATGTGAATAGAAGTAGAGTTTTTAGATTGCTATCCTATGTGATAAGAACACACCTAGAATATTGTTTCATTTTTCATGCCATATTTTAATGATATTGACAAAACTAAAGTCATTCCAGGGTATGATGACCATGATAATAAGGGACCTGAAAATCATCATATTTCTATCATATGATTTTCAGCAAATGAAAGATAAAATTTTAACTTTGTATGCACATTTCATATTCTTTTTTTATTGCTTTGTAAATGCAAGTGAATTTTAAAGTACTTACTTTAATGTTGTATGCTATGATTACTTGGCTATATGACTATGTAGTTATAATTTAAAATACACATGGTTCATTCTTTTTAAAACCAGTACAATGCAGGAAAATAACTGCAAAATTAGAAAATAAGCCAATTTGTAATAAATCTATAATTAATTATCTAATTTCCCTAAAAAATATGCTTGGGAGAGGAAAGCAATCACTTAAACTTATCTAAAAGACTGGAGGGGAATTTCTAGAATATATCTTTAAAAAAGTATTGTCGCTGTAAATGTTTATGAACATAGGTTCACCATTACTGAAAGAAGGGTTTTTGTCTTTTGTTCCAGTGAAAACTTTCCATAGAACTTGGCTCTACATGGGCAAAGTAAAATGGAACTGAGTAGTCATCTCTAGAATTTGGACATGTCAAACCAGCCTCTTCATTTTTTCCTCTATAGTAATCACATTGTTCTCCTTTCCTACATTATTGTTTGAATGACTTCCATTGACTATATATATTGTGACCAGTGCAGATAAAAACATCGTGATGCCTCAGAGTCTTTGACTTCTATCTTGGAGACCTTGATGCACTGCCGTTGCCTGATCCTCACCCCATCAAGGGAAGGTGATTCCCTGTTACCTTCTAACTTAGTGGTTCTCAAAGTGTCATCCAGGGACTCTTGGGAATCCTTGAGATCCTTTCAGAGTGTCTGGGAGATCAGAAGTATTCTCATAATAATACAGAGACATTCCAAAATATAACATGGTAAATATCAGTGGATATAATCCACATAAGCAAAAGGTGTTTTTGGTGGGGTCCTCACTAATTTTCTTTTTTTAAAAAAAATATTT
>JAQQSV010011314.1:0-13033 GCA_028646515.1 Pseudochirops corinnae | reverse complement strand
CCTCTCCCCCAACCTTCCCTCTCCTCCATCTTCCCCTCGGTCATCCTCGTCTCCCCTACTCTCCTGTAGGACAAGATACCCAATTTAGAATGTATGTCATTCCTTCCCTAAGCCAACTTCAATGAGAGTAAGGTTGACCCATTCCTTTTTGCCTTCCTGTCCCCTCCGTTGTAACAATTGTCTCTGCTATATGAGAGGATTAACCCTGTTCTGTCTCTCCCTGTCTCCTCTCATACTATTCCTCTCCCACCTCTCAATTTCACCTTTTAAAATATTATCCCATCCTATTCAATTGATCCTGCACCCTCTGCCTATGTACACATGCATACACACACTCACATATGTATTCATATGCATATATACCCTCCTATATAGACATATGTGTATGTATACATACACACACAGACACAGACACACAGACACACAGACACACAGACACACACACACACACACACACACACACACACACACACATATATATATATATATATATATGTATATTCCCTTCAACTATCTTCATACTGAGAAAAGTTTCATAAATTACAATGATCATTTTTCCATGTTGGCACATAAATAGTTCAACTTTAATAAGTTCCTTATGAATTCTTTTCCATGTTTATCTTTTTATGCTTCTTGTATTTGAATGTCAAATTTTCTATTCAGTTCTGGTTTTTTTCAATAATGCTTGAAAGTCCACCACCTCATTGAATGACCATATTTTCCCCTAGAACATTATACTCAATTTTGCTGGGCAGGTGATTCTTGGTTTTAATCCTTGCTCCCTTGATCTCCAGAATATCATATTCTAGGCCCTTTGATCCCTTACTGTAGAAGCTGCTAGATCCTGGGTTATTCTGATTATGTTTCCACAGTATTCAAATTGTTTCTTCTTGGCAGCTTGTAATATTTTCTCCTTAATCTGGGAACTCCAGAACCTGGCTATAACATTCCTAGGAGTTTTCTTTTTGGGATCTTTTTCAAGAGGTTATCGGTGAATTCTTTCAAGTTCTATTTTGCCCTCTGGTTCTAAAATATCAGGGCAATTTTCCTTGAGGATTTCTCGAAGAATGATTTCTAGGTTCTTTTTGTGATCATGGCTTTCAGGTAGTCCAACGATTTTTAAATTGTCTCTCCTGGATCTATTTTCCAGGTCAGTGGTTTTTTTCAATGGGATATTTCACATTGCCTTCTATTTTTTCATTTGTTTGGATCTGTTTAATAGTATCTTGATTTCTCATAAAGTCATTTGCTTCCATTTGCTCCACTCTAATTCTGAAGGAAGTATTCTCTTCAGAAAGCTTTTGAGATTCTTTCTCCATCTGACAAATTCGACTTTGTAAGGCATTTTCTCCTCGTTGGCTTTTTGGGCCTCTTTTGCTATTTGAGTTAATCTATTTTTTAAGGTGTTATTTTCTTCAGTCAGATTGTTGACTCTCTTGTCATGATTTTCTTGCATCATTCTCATTTCTCTTCCCAATTTTTCGTCCACTTCTCTTACTTGGTTTTCAAAATCCTTCTTAAGCTGCACTATGGCTTGTAACCAGTTTGTATTTTTTTGAAGCTTTTTGGTGTGGGAGTTCTGACTGTGTTGTCTTTCTCCCATTTGATGCTTTGAACCTTTTTTCCCCAAAAAAGGAATCTAAAGTTGCATTGCTGGGTTTACTTTGCTTCCTTTGCCTACTCATGTTGCCAATCAATTACTTGATTTTTAGGTTCAGTAGAACTCTGCTTTCAGAGGGGAGAGCTCTGTGCCAAATCACCGTGTTTTTTGCAGCTGCTGGAGCTATTAGGAAGCCACAATTTCTGCAGCCCCCACCAGCTTTGGCTCACTTAAAACACACCTCAGGACCACCACCCAAGACTGCAATCCCTATCCATGTAGCTCAAGGCAAGAATACTTAGCCTCTGAATGATCACTTAGCCCCCAGCAATCTGTAGGCTGGGAGCTTCTGAAGCAGCCATGCAGAGGTGGCTTCAGGGGTGGTACTGCTGCCGCTTCTAGCCTTGGGGTTGTTGGCCAGACTGTCTCCCCCCGAATTTATCTGAGTTCTACTTACCTTTCACTTAGTCCTTATTTCTTATGGGTTGGTAATTCTGGAAAATGCCACAGCTGCCAGTGATTTGCACTCCAGCTAAGGCTTGTTCTGGCAGCCCTAGGGCTCTAGCCGTGAGTTCATGTGGTGCTGGTCTAGGCTCCCAGTGCACTGCAATGAACCCCTTCCCATCTGCCTGCCAGGCTTCCTTCAGCAGGAGCTTTGTTACTCTGTCATTTTGTGAGTTCTGGAGCTTTAACATTTGTTTAGAGTCATATTTTATTGGTATTTGAGGTGGTTATGGGGAGAGCTGCAGAGCCTTGTTGCTTCAATGTTGCCATCTTGACTCTGTCCCCAGAAGATCTGATCCAACCATTCTGGAGAGCAATTTGGAACTATGCCAAAATGGCTACAAAATTGTGCATATCCTTTGACCACTTCTAGGGGTATATCCCAAAGAGGTCATGAAAATAGGAAAAGGACCCACATGTACAAAAATATTTGTAGCAGTTCTTTTTGTGGTGGCAAAGAATTGTAAATCGAGGGGATGCCCGTCAATTGGGGAATGGCTGACCGAGTTGTGCTATATGAATGTAATGGAATACTATCGTGCTATAAGAAATGATGAGCAGGGAAACTTCAGAAAAACCTGAAAAGATATATATGAACTGATGCTGAGTGAAATGAGTAGAACCAGCAGAACATTGTACACAGTAACAGCTACATTGTGCAGTAACTGACTTTGATAGATTTAGCTCTTTTCAGCAATATAAGGACCTAAGACAACTCCAAAAGACTCATGATGGAAAATGTTTTCCATATTCAGAGAAAGAACTTTGGAGTCTGAATGCATATGGAAGCATACTATTTGCTTTCCTTTTCTTTTGTGGTTTGGTTTGTTTCCTCTTTCTTGTTGTTCCCTCCCATTAGTTTCAATTCTTCTTTATATCATGACTAATGTGAAAATATGAATGTTATATAGTAGAGCTTATATCAGATTGCACACTGTCTTGGGGAGGGGGTAAGAGAGAGTGGGGGAGAAAATTCAAAACTCAAAATTGAATGTTAAAAACTAAAAATAAATTAATTATATTTTTAAAAAAGAAAATAATTCCTTAAAAGTTAGAACTGGACAAATGGAAGCTAATGACTTTATCAACATCATAAAACAATAAAATAAAATCAATGAAAAAAATGAAAAAATAGAGGAAAATGTGAAATATTTCATTAGAAAAACAATGACCTGGGAAATAGATCCAGGAGAAACAACTTAGGAATTATTGCACTACTAGAAAGTCACAATAAAAAAAATCTTAGACATCAATTTTCAATGAATCATCAAGGAAAAATGCCTTGATATTCTAGAACACAGAAAATAAAAATGGAAAGAATCCACCTGTCACATCCTGAAAGAGATCCCAAAATGAAAATTCCCAGGAATATTATAGCCAAATTCCAGACCTCCAAGGTCAAAGAGAAAATACTGCAAGCTGTCCAAAAGAAACAATTCAAACATTGTGGAATCATAGTCAAGATTACACAAGATTTAACAGCTTCTATATTAAAGAACTGGAGAGCTTGGAATGCAATATTCTGGAGAGCAAAATTACTGGAATTACAACCAAGAATCACCTACCCAGCAAAACTAAGTATAATCTTTCAGGGAGAAAAAATAGACATTCAATGAAATAAAAGACTCGAAAATTCCTGATGAAAAGACCAGAGCTGAATAAAGCCTAAAAGAGATTTTACTGTGGATGGAGAAATGTGAGAAGCAAGGAGGGGAGCACATGAACTTTACTCTCATCAGAATTGGCTGACAGAGGGAATAATATACATACTAAGTTGGGTATAGAAATCTATCTCACTATACAGGAAAGCAGGAAGGAAAGGGGCTATGAGAAGAGGCAGGGAGAAGCTGATAGAAAGGACAGCAGTTTGGGAGAGATAAAAGTCAAAAGCAAAACTGTTGAAAATGAATAGGGTTAAAGAAGAGAGTGAAAGTAGGATAACAGGGGAAATAGAATTCAGGAAATACACAGTTGTTAATCATTACTATGAAAAAAAATTTAAGTGAGTTATGCAAACTAAAACAACTCTGAGGTACCATATCACATCTATCAGATTGACTAATATGACAGAAGAGGAAAAGAATAAATGTTGGAGAAGATGTGGGAAAATTTGAACACATACATTGTTGGTAGAGTTGTGAACTGACCCAATTATTCTGGAGAGCAATTTGGAACTATGCCTTAAGGATTACAGAACTATGCATACTCTTTGACTAAGTGATACCCTTACTAGGTCTGTATCCCAAAGAGAAAAAAAAAGGAAAAGGACCTATGTGTACGAAAATATTTATAGCAGCTCTTTGAGTAGTGGCAAAGAATTGAAAATTGAGGGGATGTTCATCATTTTGGGAATGGTTGAACAAGTTGTTGTATATCAGTGATTCTCAACCTGTGGGTCATGACCCCTTTGGGGATCAAATGACCCTTTCACAGGGGTCACAGGGGTTGCTTAAGACCATCGGAAAACACATATTTCCAATAGTCTTAGGAACTGAGACAGTGCTCCTCTATCCATCTCCAGGTGGGTCCGCCCACATGCAGATATGCCCACACACGAGTATTAAAGGGTCACGGCATTAGGAAGAGTGAGAACCACTGTTGTATATGATTGTGATGGAATATTATTGTGCTTTAAGAAATGATGAGCAAGATACTCTCAGAAAAACTTGGAAAGCCTTACATGAACTGATGCAAAGTGAAATGAACAGAACCAAGAAAATATTTCATGCAGTAACAGCAATATTGTATGATGATCTACAATGAGTAACTTAGCCATTCTCAGAAATACAATGATTCAAGTCAATTCTGTGGGATTTATGATGAAAGGTGGTATCTCCAGAGAAACATAAAGCCTGAAAGAAGATCAAAGATACTTTTTCTGTACTTTATTTTTCTTGTTTTTTTTTTTTTGGGGGGGGGGTCTGTTTTCTTTCACAGAATAAAATACATGGAAATGTATTTTCCATGACTGCACATGTATAACCTATGTCAAATTGCCTTCTCAGTGGGGATGGAGGGGAATGAGGGAGAGAGAGAATTTGGAACTTAAAACTTGAAAAAAAATTTTAAATTGTTTTTACATGTAGTTGGGAAAAAATATCAAATAACACTAAACAAAAGTAGGATGTACTTTTGTGGAGAAAATACCTAATATAAAAGTGAGATGATCTGCCAACGAATAACTGTTTATCATGAGGTTTAAACATGTTTGGAAGTTTGTATACAAAACAACAAAAGTCATGTTTTATGAAAGCCATACTTTTGTCTTTCTAGAACAAAATATATTTCTCTTTAATATATTTATGTCCAAATGTCATGTCTGTTAGAAAACAGTATAAAGACCAGAGAAACTAGCTGTTCCAATTTCCCCTTAAGATGTCCTGGCCAACATATCATGTCCAGTGCTTGGAACTTTGACAAAGGCCTTGGTGGGCATGCACTGCCACTCCAGAAGCTATTGCCACTGGAGACCAGCTCCCAGTCTGGGACTTCTTACAGCCAGCCTTTTCCAGTATCAGCAGAATTGGGTTGTATGCCCACTTTCCTTTACTAAATCTTCTTGGTGACTGAAACTTTAGCTCTTGACAATAATTTATACTTTATTTCAGGATCACAAAATTAGAAATAAGCTCGTAAGATGCATAAGCATCTTGGTTTCTTTCTCCATTCCACACAGGGCAGTTTCCTCAGGCTGAAGAAAAAATGAACATGAGACATCTGATCCCTGAGCCCTGTCATTCTCTAGAGAGACAGCATGAAGAGAATCCATTCAGGCACCTCTTACTTAGAAGATTTTGGTAATGGATGAATGAGGCCACAGAGAGATAGCCTCTCCTCTCAGTTCCCATTTTTCATGTTCCAAGGGTTATTTTTGACAAGCTCTCCCCTTACCTGGAGTCAAAACATAATTCTCCCCTTTTCCACCTGGAAGAGAAAACATATATATGTATATATGTATGTATATGTGTATGTAAAAACGTGCATGTGTATAAACATACACACATACATAGGTTTCAAAGGTTCATTTGTCTATTTTTGTAGCCATTGTACCAAAGACAAATTCCTAGACTTGTGATCTATCCCCATCCCACCCTGCAACACACACACCCTCAACTTATACATTATCAGGATCCAGCAAAAATCAATCAGCAATATTTATTTAGTAAGAGTGAGTGAAAAGTCAAAGAAGAAATTGGAGTTGAGAACCTGAGTGACAGAGAGGGTGATGGTACCCTCAACAGTGATAGAGAGATTTGGAACAGGATATGGTTTGGAGAGAAACAATGAGTTCTGATTTGGAAATACTCCATTTGAAATGCCTATTGGACATCAGAAGTATTGGGGTTAGGTCCCTCTCTATGTGAAGACTGATAACAATGAGTTTCCAGTTCTACTAAATAAACTCCTTGTGGCTGAATAAACTCAATTTCCTTTGACCTAAATCGCTACAAATATTTCTGGTCTGAGGTGAAGCAATTACTCCCCTCGTCTAGTCTATGGTATCACTAAAGGACATGATCCATTTTTAAAAAAATGTTCATTTTCTGGTTTTATCATCTACAGTTCCAGAGTCTGGGTTATTCTCTATGTCTTATATGTACCCTAGAAGACTTGATGGAGAAGGACTGAGTAGGCTGAAGGAATGAAGAATTTCTGTCCTGCCTTTTCCTTATTAAGCCCCTTTCAGTCCTACCTACCTGAAACATATTTCTTCCAAATCACAATTCTGACAGCTGCAGTGAGGAGGATAGTAACAGCAATGATTTCCACAATAAGCCCAATGGATGCTGACTGTGGCTCTAAAATAAAAAAGAGAAGGGAAAGACCCTGACTCCTCTCTGGGCTGAAGCCTGGCGTCACCAACTTCCTTCTACTTCCCCCAAATAGCTCCAGTCCCCTTTGTTGGGATGGGAAGAGCTTCCTCCTGCCACACCTCACTGTCCTTACCGCATTTCAAAGAGAGTGGCGCAGACAGTCCTTCGTGTTGCACTCGGCAGGTATATTTCTCTTAATTTCAAAAAGGCGTTCCAACAGCTGCCCATTTCTGAAAGGTCCCATCTCCCCCCGGTCTAGTCTCAATTTACTCTGAGTCCCGAATCTGTTCTTCCCCATCCCTCAGCCAAATTAATGAGATTTCCGCAGGATAAAAGCCCCATGCTTGGCACTTTAGGGTGACTTCTCAGTCAGAACTGATGTGACGGGTCACTTGTACTGAAGGAGAGTCTATGAGGCAAGGATAAAAAGGATGTAAAGATTCACTCCTTGTGGAAGGCGTAGGCAGCAGAGCCTCTACCAGTACCATATAGAAAGACAGAGCACTGGGGAAAGTTATACAGCCTTGGCTTGGGTAGACCCCGAACTGGCCCTGAAGTCAAGGGAGTCAAGAGCCAGAGGCTGCTACTACTATAGGTGAGACTGAAAAAGCCTGAGGCCCCATGTAAAGGAGACTGAAACTGAGAAGCCTTGGCTTCCGGACACATGGACTAGCGTTGCAGGTTCCGAAAGAGGGGACAGGTAAGGCCCATTAGAGAGAGTGGGGAGGTCTGGGCTATACCTGTCCGCAGCATTGTCTCCTTCCCTTTCTCCAGATGTCTCAGCAGCCACTTTCACGCACGTTTCCTTCAGATGGACCTTCTATCTCTTCACGAGACCCCGATCAGCCTCCAGCTTGAGCTTGACATTTAGAGCCACGTTGTCCGACGCTACCCAGCTGAGCGTCTCCGGGTCTAGGGAGAGTTTGTCCTGTCTGTCGTAGCCGTAATGTAGGTAAAAAGTGCCGAAGCTCAGGTTGGAGAAAACCTCGCAGGTTGTAACTTCTCAAGACCCGTGCCCAGCATTGCAATCAGCTCCGCAACTAGGACAGCGCCACCTGTCAGCACGAAGAGGGCCATCTCCTCTTTAGGGTCCAGCCTAGCAGGGTTTGCTAGAGTCTGGGGTCCTCCCGGGGCCCCACTCACTCCTCTCCGTTGGGAAAAGTTTTAGAGCAGTCTCCGCCCTTCCTTCCCTCGTACCCTCTTTGGATTGTGGGCCAGGCAACGTCAGAATGGAAGGGTGATCTCGGTCCTCCAGGTCACTCACCGCTGTCATCACTCTGATTGTAACTGAAGTGCAGGTTGTGTAGGCTCATTCGGCAGTGCTGGGCGTCCTTTAGTTGCCTCGTTTCCCCGCTCCCAGTAGTCCGACGTCTCCCCAGCTTTATCCACGGCGTCCGGGCCTCAGTAACCTATGGTTATGAACCACCGCTCCTCCAGCCCCAGTCTGGGCCGGGTCACCACGGTGTCGAAATACTTCATAGAGTGGCAGCCTGAAAGAATTGGGGGATAGTAGAGGAATCTGCTCAGGCTCAGGATGGGGCGCTGGCCCGGCAGTGATTGTGCACCCCCAGACCCGGCACCACGCGGCTTCAGCAGCTTCTACTACAAAGACCGAGGTGTCCTAGAGCAAACCCGTATAAGCCTGGAACCGGCCCCTCTGCCCTCCCCTGCCAGAGTACCCCCGGTTCCGGTCCAGGTGTTCAGCTACTCCCTGCACAGGTTCGAAGACCGACTTCCCCCAGTATCCCTTCTAGACCCCAGTATGGTCCAATGATGATAATAATAATTTTAAAAATCACATTTATAAAAAACTTTAAGATTTATGAAGAACTTTCTTCAAAATCACCTTGTGGGATTCCCAGCTCTCTGGTTTTTGTTTTTTTTTTCCCCCCTTGTGATCACAGGTTCCTCCCCAGAATGATTCTAATCTTAGAATACCCAAACTTCTCTCTCCCGTGTTCACCAGTGCTCATCCATACACAGGCACGGACAGAGACACAGACACAGACACAGACACAGACACAGACACAGACACAGACACAGACACACAGACACACAGACACACACACACACACACACACACACACACACACACTTCCTTTATTCCTCCTCCCTGATCCGGCTGCATTCTCCTTCTTCCCTCCCTCTTAAACACTTCTGTCTCCCCCTTTGTGTGTGCCCGTTAGCTTCCCCAGGAAATATTGCTCCCTTTCTTGATTCTAGCACCCTTCAGTGCCCTGTCCCTTCTCACCCCTTTCCCTCAAACTTAGCAAAACCACACCAGAGTTCCCTACAATCATTCCCAACACAGCAGGAGTATTCAAGGCACAGACTTGTTTATTCATCACCACCAACCGTCACCACCACCACTACCAGCACCTTTCCCCAAACTCCGTTGGAGGATAAGGACTCTTCCCTAGAGCCTCTTTTTTGAGATGGAAGATAAGGAACTCTTGGCATCAGGGACTCTTCCCTCCCAATAAACATTCTCCACGTAGCTGATCAACATTCTTTTCCACTATCCTGCCCAAGTCTCAGTCATGGAGAGAGCCACCAGGAAAAAGAGAATGAGCACATAATGCTCCGTGGTAGACAATCACAAAGCGTTGAAACCAATTTTATGCTGACTTTATATATACAGCTTCTTAACTTCTTGACTGGCTGTAGAGAAACCCTGCCACCCAGTGGCAACTGGGAATACAAAAATGTCATCAGCAGATGGGCAGAATAGAAAGAGAATCTCAGAATTTGAGAGTTGCAAGAAATCTCAGCAACCATATAGTCTAATTCACATCCCAGAGAAATTTACACTGCACATACTTCATAGACATTCATTCAGCCTCTGTTCTCCAGTTAAGGTGGGCCCACCAAGTCCATTGTGCTGGTGGACACCTCTAATTATTAGGAAGTTTTCACTGACATCAAGGCTAAATTTGCCTCTTTACAACTTCCACATATTAGTCTTGATACTTCCTTCTGAGTCTAAATCACTTAAATTCCTCTTTCACATGGATATATGGAATACATATCCCTTCAAATACATACATTTTGAATCTTCTCCAGGCTAAAAGTCTAGAGTTCTTTCCATTAATCCTCTTGTGATCTAGACTCAATGCCTTTCACCTTCTGGTTGTTATCCAGAAAATCTTCAGCTAATCAATGTTCTTCAACTGTGGTGTAGTGAATACCTTGCTCCAATTGGTCTGACTTAGGCAACACAGAAAGAGACTGTCATCCTCTCATTATGTTTTTCTTTTTATTTATTCATTTTTTTTTTTTGCTTTTTCTTTTTTGGAGGGCAATTGGGATTAAGTGATTAGCCCAAAGTCACATAGCTAGTAAGTGTGTCAAGTGTCCAGGTCGGATTTGAACTCAGGTCCTCCTGACTCCAGGGCCGGTGCTCTATTCACTGTGCCACCTAGCCACCCCTCATTATGTTTTTCTTAATGCAGCCCATATTACATTAGCTCTTTACCTGCTAAAATAGTCTACTTTGAGAATGAAGGATAAACAATAACAGGTCTGTCACATATTGAATTTGCAAACCCTAATCTTTTTTTATACAAACTGCTTTCTAATCATGTCTACAAATCCTACACTTAGAAAGCTGATTTTTGTGAACACAAGCATAACACTTTGAGTTTCTCCTTATTGCCTTTCTCTTTATTAGATTAACTTAAATACTCTAGCTCAAGGGTTCTTAAATTTTTTTGGTGATCTATCCCTGGCATTCCAAATAATACAATGAATGTTGACTCAAAAAAAAGTTTTGAAATGAGTAAAAAAAAAAATTACAAAGAAAATCAATTATATTGAAATGCAGTTATCAAAACATACATAAAAAAGTTCACACAAACATCCACCCACACCCATTGAGAACCTTTGCTTTAGCAAGTCACAAACTTCTTGGATCCTGACTCTTCTATCATATGTTGGTTATTCCTCTCCATTTTTGCATCATCTGCAAATTTGATGAGCGTGTCTCCCAACACTTTATCTGAGGTATCAAAATCAGCTAGTAAATCAGTAAGAAAACAGCTTAGTCTCAGTTTATCTTTATCCCATTACTTTCATGTCCAAGTCATAGATATAGATAGAAAGTGTTAAATAGCACAGATACCCAAGACATTTCACTGACTCTCTCCTGACATAGAATTTTAAGCACTGTTCTTTGTGTTCATTTGACAGGGTCTGAATCTATCAAGTGTATTATTACTTATTTCATATCCATCTTCTCCACAAGTACAACAATTAGAACTGCTGCTGGATTCAGGGGGCTAAGCCTGTGCCCTCTTCCTCTCCAATAATGGACTTTTCTACTCTGGACCAATGCACAAAATGACTGGAAATCTGTTCCTTAATGACAGGGATTTGACTCTCTTGCTTACATTCTTTAGATCATTAATAGGATATTTGGGGTTTATTTAATGTGCTCAGCACAGGGCCTGGCACAGAGCAGGCTCTATGTAAATACTGATCTCCTCCTTCCTTCATTACATTTCCACCCTGGAAAAACTGCTGAAAGTTTAGGTTTGGGTTTTTCATTAGAGTTTCCTCAAAAGGCAGAGAAGAAACAGATTCAATCTTCAGTGAAAATCAGGTATGAGATAGGTAACCAAAAGAAATGCTTAACATTAAATGCATTAAATGCACACAAAAATGCACATAAAAGAAGATACAGTGACGTTTAACTATTACTATATTCTTCAAGGAGGCTGACAAACATCAAAGTATGAAGCAGTTTTTAGAAGAGTTGAATAAGCATTTTGCATTTCACCTTGGTTCTTCACTGCTCCCCTCATGGTACATGTCTTCTGGGAAATTCTGCCAGGGGTTGAGATGGCTTTCCTCTCAGTACTATCCTCTTCCATGAAAAAAATACCCTCTCCCTGATGTCATTCTGTTCTGATCAAAGGACCTGGCATCTCCAGCTTCTCCTACTGTTAAGGTTGCCTGCAAGACTAGGTGGGTCCATCTCAGCATCTCTGAGTTTACCCAGAAAAGTAAAACTAAAGGGAAAACAAAATAATCAGTAGCCACAAAGGCCAGGCTCAGATAACCCATCTGAACACTTGCTCTAGTGGTAACTTGGGAGAAGCTACCCTTCCTACCTTGATGGAGAGAAGACAAACCAACTTCTCTCCAACCCCTCCACAGATAGACTCACAGAATCATGGAATTTGAGAGTTCAAAGGAACCTCAATAACTATCTAATCCAATCCATATGAAAAATGATTTCCTACTAAACAACAACTATATTATGTACCAACTATACTATACAACCTGACTACATTTGACAAGAACTACAGGTGGGGAGAAAAGAGACCAAAAAGGATGGGGCATTCCCTTCTGCCACTTAGTCAGCAGCTCTCCTATCCAGTGGCCAAGGGGATTGCTTCATCATCCCCAAAGAGTCTTGAGTGCTCAGTCCTACATGTGGCAGGCAGGAATTTCATCATTCTCAAAGTGTCCAAGTACTGAGCCATTGCATTTGGTCATCCAAAAACAGGCAGGGGAACTCTATTCATGCCCTGTTACAATAGCATGAGATGTTTTGATAAACTCTAGGTAATCTACTTCTACCTCATCACCCTCATCTATCAGTTGAACAATCTTGTAAAAAAAGAAGGAATTGCAGTTAGACTGGCATGAGCAGTTTGTGATGATGCCAGGCTGGATTTTTTGGAAAGACCACTTCCCTTTCTGGACGCTCATTATTTAAAAAAAACAACAACACCAATGACCTTCTTTTCTTTAGTTCCCATAAGAAGATTCCACTCATTCTGAGGTTTTGCAGTCCTACCATTTTTATTGGACTGTGCTTTCTTCTTTTTTTTTTCCTTTTTAAATTTGATTTTATTATTCTTCTTTTTTTAAATTTTTTTTAAATTTTATTTTAGTTTGGATCATTCATTTCCACAAGATTATGAGTTACATATTTTCTCCCCCTCTTTCCCCCGCCCACCGCCCCAAAACAGCCATCCCAGTGTGTCCCCCCTCCCCCACTCTATTCTCTCCTATATCACTTTTTGGTAGGGGAGGATGGATCTCCCAACCACAGTGCCTGTGTATTTCAAGTTCCAGTTGGATGTAGTCAATAATAATAATAATAATA
>JAQQSV010011313.1:0-13033 GCA_028646515.1 Pseudochirops corinnae | reverse complement strand
TTCACCAAAAATGAAGAGGAAATTAGAACAATAATTAAGAGCTGTTTTTTTTACCCAAATGTGTGCCACTAAATCTTACAATTTAAATGAAATTGATGAATATCTACAAAAACAGAAATTGCGCAGATTAACAGTAGAGGTAATAAAATATTTAAATAACTCAGTTTCAGAAAGAAATTGATCAAGCAATCTTTGAAATCCTTAAGAAAAAGCCACCATGGCCAGAAGAATTTACAAGTGAATTCTACCAAATTGTTTAAAGTGTAATTAATTCCAACGTTATATAAACTATTTGGAGAAAGAGTGGGAAAAGTAATCATGCCAAATTCTTTTTATGATATAAAAATATTACTGATACCAGAATTGGAAATGGCTAAAACTTATAAAGAAAATTATGGGTCAATTTTGCTAATAGAAACAGATGAAAAAACTGAAAAAAAAGTAAAATATTAGCAATGAAATTACAGCAAATTATTACAAAGATATTTAATGGCAAGCAAAGAAGTATTTAGCTCCTTGTTTCAGCTATTTAATTAAATAGCACCTTGTTTCAGTGCAAGTTTCTTTTGAGCCTTGCGCATTATTAAATCAAATCTTTGTTAAGAAATAGAGCTTGTGAAATCCACAGAGGGAGGAACTTGCTAATACAGCAGGAAGGGACAGAACATATATTAAGAGAAATCCAAGCTGGGAGAGAGCAAAACTGAGAAGGGGAATGGCTGTGGAGGCCAGAACTCTGCTTGTTCTGTCTGTGTTGATTTTTGTTAGTGGCACTTTGTACAGAAGGCCTGGGACCTTACTGAAAACCTTGGAGAAGAATATTTTTTTTGTCTGTTTAGACATATCCTGGAGAAGGGTTTCAGAGGGCCTGGGACTATACTGACAATTTCTATCAAGTTTTCAGACCTTGTTTGTGGGTTTGTGTTGATTTTGCAGGCAGATAGTGAATTGATGATGGTGCTGCCAGTGTGTATGAATGTGGTTTTGCTTCTGTTAAGCTTTGCCTTCCCAGAAACAGAAACAGTGAAGGACATGAGGTGCACTGGACTCTGTGAGCTGGATGAGGAACTGGACAAGGAGCTGAGAGCTGCCTACCTTTGAATTAAGGTGACAGTTGAGTAGATTCAGGCAGGCGTTGGACTCATAGAAGAGGAACCATGGAATTTGGGAACCAGCCTTGATGTCAAGATGAAAAAAACCTCTCCTTGAGTATTTAATGCTGACTGAGAAGATCATGATTTACTGAGGCCTAGGGATGGGAGAACTTTGTACTCTGCACATTGTACCTCTTAAGGATGATTGAGTTAAGGATGATGGGAAACTAATCTATAATCAAGAAGAAAGATTTTTTTGACTGAAAGATTAAGACAATGTGACCTAGGGGTGGAGAACTTTGACCTTTGCACTTTTTGTCCCTTAAGGAGGCTTATTCTTAAGTATGATTGACTTAAGAACTTACTGAATGAGATCTTTTAATTAAAACTATGTGCCCACTTTAGTGATAAGTTGTTATGTTATAACATTGTCAATGCTGTACTTTGGTTTCTGTGAATGTTTTGCTTTAGTTTATGGCTGAATAAATAAAGAGTTCACTATACAGAATGGTTGAATCAGTCCACAACTCCACCAAAGCACATTAATGTCTCATTTTGCCCACATGTCCTCCAATATTTGTCACTTACTTTTCCTGTCCTACTATCATTCTCACAGGAATGAGGTAGTACCTCAGAAATGTTTTAATTTGCATTTCTCCAATCAATAACAAGTTGGAGTATTTTTTCATGCAATTATATCTAGCATGAATTACTTCCTCTGAAACATGATTATATTCTTTGATCTTTATCAATTGGAGAATGGTTCTCATATTTGTAAATTTGACTCAGTTCTCAGTATATTTGAGAAATGAGACTGTTATCAAAGAAGCTTGTTTCAATTTTTTTTCAGTTACTATTACTTACTATATTTCCCTCCTTCCTTTCTCTGCACAATTATTCTACTCTCTCCTTTCCCCTGTCCATGCTCAAAATTTTTTTGCTTCTGATAACTCTTTCCCCCAATATCCGATTCTTTCTATCATACACCCCCTTCCCTTATTCCTTTCCCCTCCTACTTTACTGTGGGGTATGTGTAAAGCCAAGCACAGGCAGCTTTCCAGACAATGGATGCTGTGAACAGCTTTTCAAGGTTCTAATTACACAATGTAGAGAATACTCTATTTATTCAATAACAAGTCAGAGCAAAACATTCATAGAAAATCAAGGTACAGCATTCACAATGTTACAACTTATCACAGAAAATAAAAATATAACATTCACAACAACTTACCACTAAAATGGCCACATAGTTTTCACCAAAGTGGTCACATTGTTTTGAACAAAGTACAATCATTCCATCAATCAGTCAGTCATTTAGTAACTCAATCATTCAATCATCCTTAAGGGGACTTGCCTCCTTAAGGGACACAAAATACAAAAGTCAAAGTACTTCACCCCTGGGTAGTACATTCATTTAGTCAATCACAGAGTCCTTAATTCAATCACAAAGTACAATCACAAATAAATTACACAATCAGCAGATCGGGCTTCCAGCTGTCTGATCATTACATCCATACTTAGTTAGTTACCAGAGAGGGAAGCACCAGCATCGGGGTTTTCAAAGCCGAGGTGGCTCAAAATCTGCCCAGAGATTCATGGCCAAATGACACAACTGTTCCCAAAGTGGGTCCCAAAGCAAAACTTCACATCAGGGTCAGTCACTACTCAATATTCACAGAGAGGTCTTTTTCATCTTGACCCAAGGTAGACTTTCAGATTCCCTGGATCCCCTTCCATGGTCCCAGATCCTACCTGGATTCACCAAACTGTCAACTGGCTTCAAAGACAGACAGTTCCCAGGTCCTTTTCCCGTTCTCCATGCAGTTCCTGTTCCATGATGAAGCTTAAAGTATCCAGTCCACCTTAAATCCTTCATAGTCTCTTTTCTCAGGAAGTCAAGACTTAACAAAACCACAAAGAGGTTCATACAAAGTACTGGCATCACATCTATGTGTCCTCAGTTTTGGTTAGGTCCAGCTCATTCTTAGAAGTCTTTGTCCGCTCCCAGGAGAAGTTGGAATCTCCTTAGCAGAAGGTCCAGCTGGTTCCCAGAATCAAAATCACTTCACCCATGTTCCCAAAATCAAAATCTTTCTCTCTATCCTGGGCCTTTTTTCTTCAGCTTCTCTGGCAGCAGCTGATTCTGCCTCCACAAAGCTTATCCCAAGAAATTCTGACTCTGCCTCTCTGGGGCTTTTCCTTGTTTACATTATCATTCTTCCCTTTTCAGCCCCTTCCTGTTACATCAGCAAGAGTGGTTCCCTGTTTGAACTCTTCCTGTTACATCAGCAACAGGAGTTCATACCTTCTGTTTCTTTAACAGAGGATTAATTTGAAACTAAATGCTAAGTACCTCTCAGCTTAGCAATACAAAGGGATCTTCAAATTTCATTACTATTACAGTATGATAAATTTCAATATACAATTGACTTTGTTATTCTCTCTTTGAGAATTCTGATGATAGAAAGGTTCATTTACCACTCTCAACTTCCCCCTCTTTCTCCCCACTGTTAAAGCTTTTTCTTACCTCTTTTATGTGACAACTTTACACAATTTGACCTTGTTTTCTCCTTCTTCTACTACATTCCCCTCTGATCCCTTAATTTTATTTTTTAAAAAACATCCATATTCAATTTATTACTATTCAATTTCCTCCTCTGCCCTCTGTCTATATTTACTCCTACCCCTTCTCCCCTCCCCCCAATAATTAGAAAGGTCTTTTCTTTTTGGTTGTAGATAACATTTTCTTCTGTAGGAATGTAAACAGTTTAACCTTATTCAGTCCCTTATGATTTTCTTTTCCTATTTACCTTTTTAAACTTCTCTTAAGTCTTGTATCTGAATGCCAGATTTTCTATTCAGCTTTGGTATTTTCATCAAGAATGCTTGAAAATCCTCTATCTCATTGAATACCAATTTTCTTCCTCAAGTATTATACTCAATTTTGCTGGATCTGTGATTCTTGGTAGTAATTCTAGCTCCTTTGCCCTCTGGAATATCATATTCCAATATTTCTGTTCTTGTAAAGTAGAAGCCAATGAATCCTGTGTTATCCTGACTGTGGCTCCATGATACTTGGATTCTTTCTTTATGACATGCTAGAATATTTTCTCCTTTACTTGGAAGTTGTGGAATTCAGTGGCTAAAATATTCCTGATACTTTTTGTTTTGGTATCCATTTGAGGAGTTAATTGGTGAATTCTATTTTCTATTTTACCTTTTGGTTCTAGAATATTAAGGCAGTTTTCCTTTGTACTTTCTTTTTCTTTCCTTTCTTTCTTTCTTTCTTTCTTTCTTTCTTTCTTTCTTTACTTGTTTTGCTTTTTGGAAGGGGAAAGGCAAGGCAATTGGGGTTAAGTGACTTGCCCAAGATCACATGGCTAGTAAGTGTTAAGTGAAGTGTCTGAGGTAGGATTTGAATTCAGGTCCTCCTGAGTCCACGTTAAGTGCTCTATTCCCGTACTTGATAATTTCTTGAAAGATGATGACTAAGTCGTTTTTTTTTTTTTTACATGATTTTCAAGTAGTCCAATAATTTTTAAATGATCTCTTCTGGATGTATTTCCAAGTCAGTTGTTTTTTCCAATGAGTTGTTTCACATTGTCTTGTATTTCTTTTCATTCTTTTGGTTTTGTTTGATTGTTTCCTAATTTCTTATAAAGTCATTAACTTCCATTTACTCCTGTCTAATTTTTAAACATTTATTATCTTCAGTGAGCTTTCTGACTTTCTTTTCTGTGTAGCCAATTCTGCTTTTTAAGGCAATCTTCTCCTCATTGGCTTTTACCATTTGGTCTAGTTCATTTTTTAAGGTGTTATTTTTCTCGGTATTGTGTATGTGTATTTGTGTCCTTTACCAAACCTGACTTATTTTTCTTTATTTTCTTGCATCACTCATTTCTCTTCCCAATTTTTCCTCTATTTCTCTAACTTGATTTTCAAAATTGAGGATGTAAGACCAATACATACTTTTCTTGAAGGCATTTGATATATAGAGTTTGACTTTGTTGTCTTCTTCTGAGTGAGTTTTGATCTTCATTGTTACTGTTGTCACTGTTCCATAGTCAGAGTTTATCCCCCCTATTGACTGCACATTTTCCACAGCGTATTATTTTTCTTTTAACTCTTGGCTAAAGTAGGGCTCTACTTCCAGGGTGGAGTGAACACTCTCAAACTTTAGGAGTTTTGTGCAGCTTTTTTCAGATACAGCTTTTTAGGACCTGTACATTTTCAGGTCTTTCATAGTAGTATGATGCAAGGAGAGGCGATTAATACTCTCCTGACCTTTGCACTGGTTTGTGAGTGAAAACAAGCAGTTTTTTCTTCCCTAGAACTATGAAGAGGGTCCCCCCTCCACTATGGATGCAAGCTCTGCTATGCTAGTGTTTCTCCTAGCATAGGACTGACACCAAGGCCTGTGACCTGAGTCCAAGTATGGGCAAGGCAATTAACTTTCAACAGTTCCCCGATTTTTCTGTATTCCAAACTGTCCAAATTTTTTCATTTAAAAAAGTCAATCTAATGAGAATGTGGTAAAAATCTCAGAATAGCTTTTATTTGCATTTCTCTAATTAGAAATTAGATGAGACTTTTTCATATTTCTCTTAACAGACTAAAAAATATGACCTTTATCAGAGAAACTTGTTGTAAATATTTTCCTTTTATTTATCCACTTTTAATCTTAATTTTATTGAACATTTTGTAAAAAATTTTTAAAATTTGTTTTCTTCCATGAATATTTCTTTCCCATCTGTCCAATTCTACTTTTTAGGGGTTGTTTTCTTCATTCAATATTTTTTGCTTCGTATCCCAAGTTTTTGACTTCTTTTCCCCATAATTCTCCTACATAACTTTTATTTCTTCCCAATTTTTCTTCGAGTTCTCAAACTTGATTTATAATAACTTTTTTGGTGCTTTTCTAAGAGCACTTTTTTTGGTGGGGCACAGAATCAAGATGGTGGTGGAGAACCAGCAAAACTCTGCAGCTCTTCCTATAATCACCTCAAATACCTATAAAATGTGACTTTAAAGAAATTTTAAAGCTCTAGAACTCACAAAATGACAGAGTAACAAAGCTCCCACTGAAGGCAGCCCAGGAGGCAAATGGGAAGGGGTTTATAGCAGCATGCCTGGATACCAGACCAATACCATGTGAACTCACAGCTAGAGCCCTATGGCTGCCAAAACAAGCTGTGGCTGGAGCATGAATCACTGGAAGCTATGGTGTTTTCCAGAATTAACAACTCATAAGAAAGAAAGATTAAGCAAAAGATCAGTGGAAATCAAATAAATTGGGGGAGAGGGTCAGGCCAACTGCCCCAGGACTAAAAAAGGCTAAAACAGTGGCCCCACAGCACCCTGCACATGGCTGCTTCAGAAGCTCCTGTCCTGCAAATTACAGGGGGGCAAGCCCTCATTCAGAGGCTAAGTGCTCTTGCCTTGTGCTGCCAGGATAGAGATGCATTCTTGCTTGGTGGTCCTGATGTGCATTTTCAGTGAGCCAAAGCTTGTGGGGGCTGGAGAAATGGTGGCCTCTTAATAATGCCAGCAGCTGTGAAAAGCCCAGTGACTTTGTACAGAGTTCTACCCTCTGAAAGCAGAGTTCTACTGGACCTAAAAGCCAAGTAATTGACTGGCAACACAAGTAGGCAAAAGAAGCAAAGCAAACCCAGCAATGCAACTTTACATTCAATTTTGGGGGACAAAAAGGATCAAAGCAAGGAACAGGAGGAAGACAGCATAGTCAGAATTCCCACACCAAAAACATCCAAGAAAAATGTAGACTGGTTACAACCCATAGAGTAGCTTAAGAAGGATTTTGAAAACCAAATAAGAGAAGTGGAGGAAAAATTGGGAAGAGAAGTGAGAAAAATGCAAGAAAACCACAAAAAGAGAGTCACCAACCTGACTGAAGAAAATAAAAGCTTAAAAAATAGATTGATTAAAATTGCGAAAGAGGCCCAAAAAGCCATCGAGGAGGAGAATGCCTTAAAAAGTCAAATTTGCCAGATGGAAAAAGAATCTCAAAAGTTATCTAAAGAGAATACTTCCTTCAGAATTAGGGTGGAGCAAATGGAAGCAAATGACTTTATGAGAAATCAAGATATTATTTAACAGATCCAAACAAATGAAAAAATAGAAGGCAATGTAAAATATCTCCTTGAAAAAAACACTGACCTGGAAAATAGATCCAGGAGAGACAATTTAAAAATTATTGGACTACTTGAAAGCCATGATCAAAAAAATAACCTAGAAAGCATCCTTCAAGAAATTCTCAAAGAAAATTGCCTTGATATTTTAGAATCAGAGGGGAAAATAGAACTTGAAAGAATTTACCAATCACCTCTTGAAAAAGGTCACAAAAAGAAATCTCCTAGGAATGCTACAGCCAGGTTCCGGAGTTCCCAGATCAAGGAGCAAATATCACACGCTGCCAAGAAGAAACAATTTGAATACTGTGGAAAAACAATCAGGATAATCCAGGATCTAGAAGCTTCTACCATAAGGTACTGAAAGGCCTGGAATATGACATTCTGGACATCAAGGGAGCTAGGATTAAAACCAAGAATGACCCACCCAGCGAAATTGATTATAATGTTCCAGGAGAAAATACAGTCATTCAATGGCGTGGAGAACTTCCAAGCATTCTTGCTAA
This sequence comes from Pseudochirops corinnae, assembly GCA_028646515.1. Lineage (NCBI taxonomy): Eukaryota > Metazoa > Chordata > Mammalia > Diprotodontia > Pseudocheiridae > Pseudochirops > Pseudochirops corinnae. The sequence continues at coordinate 5,284 of JAQQSV010011313.1, read as the reverse complement.
AAAAAATAAAACTGAATAGAAAATTTGACATTCAAATACAAGAAGCATGAGAAGGTAAACTTGGAAAAGAATTGATAGGGAACTTATCAAAGTTGAACTATTTACATGTCAACATGGAAAAATGATAATTATAACTTATGAAATTTTTCTCAGTATGAGGATAGTTGAAGGGAATATACATGTAGATATATGTATACATACACATATGTCTATATAGGAGGGTATATATGGATATGAATACAAATGTGAATGTGTGTATATATGTGTACATAGACAGAGGGTGCAGGATCATTTGAATAGGATGGGATAATATTTTAAAAGGTGAAAATGAGAGATGGGAGAGGAATAGTATGAGAAGTGACAGGGAGAGACAGAACGGAGTTGATGCCCTCATATAGAAGAGGCAAGGGATAATTGTTACAATGGAGGGAAGAACAGGAAGGGAAATGAGAATGGGTCAATCTTACTCTCATTGAATTTGGCTTACGGAAGGAATGGCATACACTCTAAATTGGGCATCTTGGCCTATAGGAGAATAGGTGATAAGGGGATGAGTGGGGCAGGATGGAGAGTAGGACAGATTGGGAGAGAAGGTTTTTCAAAGCACACAATTTTGTAAAGGGACAGGGACAAAGTAGAGAATAGAACAAGTGGGGGGTGGAACAGGAAGGAGGAAAATATACAGGTACTGGGGTAGGAAGATCAATCTTGATCTACTGGAATGTCAGAGGAGGGCATGGGGGAGTGTACAGGAGAGAGCTGGTTGGGGGAGGGGGCGTATATATTGGGATTGCTGTTTTAGGGTGGTGTGTAGGGGAATGACAGGGAGAAAATTTGTAAATCAAAATCTCATGGAAGTGAATAATGTAAACTAAAAATAAAAAAAATGTTGTGTTTTTTTTAAGAGTTCTTTTTGGATTGGAGATGAATTCATTTTCCCCTCTGAGCATTCATATGTAGACAGTTTGACATTGTTCTCCTCTCAGTTTGTGTTTTTATCTTCCGTGTTGCCATAATATCTTCCTATGCTCAGTACTCTCTTCTGTTTCTTACTCATTATCCATCTTATTTCATAGCTTTTAAATTTGAACTTTGCTTATGGAGTACAGGAGGCATTGTCCTAAGTTTCTTATGCTGAGGCTGGGGGCCTGGTCACTATCTTTTCATTCTGGGACCTCAAGTGCCAAGTGCTGGTGGCTTTTCCACTATGTTATGGAAGCCCTGCCTAATTGCACCTGATGTGCCAGGGTTCCAGGCTCACAATTTGCCTTCTTCAAAAAGACTGGAGGTTTCAGTGCTGCCCTCTTGAACCAGGACCATGGGTCCTCATTTACTGATCTGTGCTATGACTAAAAGCCTCCAGATGGCTTGCCTGAACATTGTATGTGCTGGCTGTGCTCTCATTTTACCCATGTGAGGCAGGCCTTTCCTGAAGTCATTCTAAGGTATCTTAAGCTGCAAAATTATTTCACTTCATATTTTCCTGAGTTCTGCTTTTCCAGAATCTATTGCTTCTAAGTCCTTTTAAAGTCTCGATTTTTTTTTTTCCCTATAGAAACTGGAGAGAGCTCAGGCAACTTCCTGGCTTCTGTTTGCCATCTTTCCTCCATCATCCAATTAAAAAAAAATAGCATATATTTAATAAAGAATACCCTATATTAAACCATAGGTTCTTCTTTTATGTTCTGAAAATAAGGTCACTATTAAAGCAGGACAGTTAGGAGGCACAGTTTATAGAGTGACAGGCATAAAGTCAGGAAAACTTATCTTTCTAAATTCAAACCTGACCTCAGACATTTAATGCCTGTGTTATCCTGGGCAAGTCACTTAACCCAGTTTTCCTCATTTACTTATCTCTAAAATTAGTTAGAGAAATCTGGAGAAAGAAATGTTAAACCACTCTAGTATCTCTGTCCATAATACCCCAATTGGGATCACAAAGAATTGGGCATGACTGCAGAACAACTAAACTACTTAGGTATTGATTATGTATATCTTCATGTGCCTTTATCAGAGAATAATCTCTGATCATTTCTGTGAGTCTGTGCATACAAACAGAGAAAAGAACTAAGTCACCGAACACCCCAAATCTACCAGATACAACCAAAACTTCACAGGAGATATCAACCATATCCTTGATTTCTAGAGAAATGATAATATCATTGTTATTTGAAAAATAAGATTTTCTTATTTTTATTTTCAATAAGTCTACATTTCCCATGATATAAGGGGGACCTAGTGAGCAGAATCATGTCTGATTCTTCTATTTTTCTTAATTATCAATATTTAAAAATGCCTTTGGTGTAAGAATTATTTAAAATAATCTGTTACTCACTCTACATATATTCATGCTTTGCTGTCATGAGTGAAATTAAAGGAAAGATACAAGAAATTCTTAAAGACAGTCTAAGAAAAATTTTCAAATGCTATGTTTTTATAATCAAATATATGCAATTATTTACATACATACACACATATGTATATGTGTCTCTTCACATATGCTGTATATATATGCATGTATATATGTATATACACATATATAAACACATAATTTCCACAATAAATACATCAAAATATTTTTTCTGAGTATAGAAAATCCATACATATCCATCTATACCTCTTGATTTCTTTTTGAATGTCTTATATAATATTAAAAAATTGAACATATAATTTCAAATTCCAGTGGAAAGATTTGTGACCTAATATTATTGTAACTCTATTCTTAAAAAAAAAATGTATATAGGAAAAGAAATATAAGTTCTTCCAGAAATGTATATTTTCCTCCTATATTTGTAACCTCAGGGCTTCTACTAGAAAACCAATGATATTTTACTCCATCATTGAAAATAAATTCGACCAAGGGTGATAACTGGCCAACCATGAAATTGTGCACTTAAACGGACATTGCACCAACAATAGAAAAGTCGGACAAAATTTATATAGACTTGCAAGTATCACATCTGCTCAGCTTATACTGCAAAATCCTATATCCTAGGATCTAAAGCAGCACTGCATTCATTTACTGCACCAATTTCTCTTTCTGTACCTCACACTGACCAGAGTTGGTTGCCTCTTTTTTTAAGCAGTACATTTTTTTCTAAACTTTCCAAAGAAAGAGCCTAATATTCGTTTTGAAACACAGAAATAGGCAAGTATTAAGGATCATCCAGTTACTTGAAAATAACTGATATAGGTACTAAAAAAAAATTAATCTGTTTGAAATTTTGACAAAAATATTAAAGTAATTAAGCTTTAAAAATTGTTAGTGCGCTTTATCAAAAATATTGGCTAAAATATTTCAAATTTATAGGTGTGCAATGCTTCAAAACATTGAATAAATAATTATCTTTTGAGAAAGTGTATATCCAAATGTTGCTTATCCTTTTTGTCTAAAATAAGAATTTAAATAACTACCATTAATAATATTGTAAAAATATTGATTCACTTTACACTGTAAATGATGTGAAGAGTTTAACAAGTTTTCTAATGCGTGGTCTTTCAAGCCCTAGCTCTTTCCCTTCCATCTCTTTCTTTCTTCTCTTCATCTCCCTCTTCCTGCCTTCCTTGTGCCTGTCTCACACATTCATATCTGTGAATTAGATTGGTACTCTGAAAACTGTCTGCATGTTCTTAGTTGCCTGGGAGAAAATGGTATCTAATAAACACTAAAATGATATTATCTCAGAACATTCCAGACACTTTTAGGGGGAGACATTGATATCTGACCTGATTGCAGTCCCAACCAATGACTTGTATGTAAGGTGTACGACAAGGCTTGGACTAGCTCACAGCAAGAACGGTTCTAAAAAGCTCATGAAAGTTCCCAGGTGAAAGTCACTATAGCTCTAGCTAGAATGGGAAAGACTATTGTGGTGAAAGGAGACATAGACTAGTTCCAATCCTCTAACTTGAGATAAAAATACTGGAATGAGGGATCATTCACCAGTAAAAATCTTTAGACACAATAGATGGTGAGAAGTTTTGTTGTTTTTTTTTCTCTGTAAAAACAAATAATTGTCTACTATTTTCACAATCACTACATGTCTTTTCCAAGTCTACTACAACAGAAAATTATCATAAAGTTATTAAGGTTGCTTTTCAGTGACCGGTTCCAACAATAACTTTGGGGTAATAGCTGGTATTTCTGCAATAACACTACGAACATGTATGGATGAAATATATCTACTGACCTCTATCCTCTGAAAAAAACCCCAATAATTTTGAGTATATAAACTTCTCTGATGTGTTCAATATTTTTGTTTTCTTGTTTTAAAATTAATGCTAAGAGATAGTAAATAATTTAGAGATGATCAGATTTAGGTGGCCGGAATTAGAGAGTAGGAGTGAATGTTCAAGATTAGAATGGTATTACAAAGGAATAGGGGGGAAAAAAAGTAACTAAATCTTCAGTCAAGCTGTAGTGACTGATCTGAGTCAGCCTGACAGTGGTTATTACAGTACCAGTGTATTTATAAATTCACCTAATAAGGAAGATGTCTTTTCAAGACTTAGAGGTAGATATATCTCTGATATGCTGAAGTAAATGTGTGTTGATTTTTCCTGTTCTCCAATTTGTTTAATTCAGTCCTCAATCTACTGATATATCCTTTGCTGAGAGAGAAAGAGAGAGAGAGAGAGAGAGAGAGAGAGAGAGAGAGAGAGAGAGATCCTTTTTTTAAAACGTATTCTAACAATATAACTGTTATCTAAACCTGAGGTACATTTCAGTGGTATTGATTATATTAGTCAATTGTGAGATGATACAAAGGAGTAAAAAAATAAAACAGACCACACATCCTCTAAGAAATATTTTTTTTCTCTTCAATTAGTCCACTATTAAATACCTTTTGAAGTACTTACTTCATTCATTTGAATACTAATGTGCATAAATTTTCTTATTTTCCCCTTTCTACATTTCCTACCATGACCATTTATTTGTCATAAAACTAAATAGTAATCATTCTTGACTCCTACAGAGGGAAATATTCTTCTGAATATATTGGCAGGTTCCTTGTGGCCTGCATGTTTTATTTATAAATGTACTATCTTAGTGTTACTATTTTCCTTATTGTGGACCTCAAAATGGCTATCACAGTACAGACGAATTTCAAGGTTTTTAACTTCATCTCATTTACAATCAATATAAACCATAATCATGTACTATCATTCCTGCAAAAAAAAATCACAATCCATTCTGTCACGTAATAAAAATTAATTTAACCTTGGCCACACTTTTTTCTCTACCCAAACAATGTTCCATTCAGAAATAAAGAACTTCATTGGG
>JAQQSV010011312.1:0-13034 GCA_028646515.1 Pseudochirops corinnae | reverse complement strand
GAAGTAAGTCAAATTTATAAGAATACAAGTCATTCCCCAATTGATAAATGGTCAAAGGATATGAACAGGCTATTTTCAGAGGCAGCAATTAAAGATATCTTTAAGCATAGGGAAAAATGGTCTAAATCACTATTGATTGAAGAAATGCAAATCAAAGCAATTTTGAGGTACCCCATCTCACCAGTCACATTGGCTAAGATGACAAAACAGGAAAATGACAAATGCTGGAGAGGATGATGAAAAATTGGAACACTAATGCATTGTTGGTGGATTTGTGAATTGATACAAGTTTCTGGGGATCAATCTGGAACTATGCTCAAAGGGCTATAATTAATTGTATACCCTTTGACCCAGCAATACCACTTTTGGGATTATATCCCAAAGAGGTTACAGAAATGGGAAAAGGTCCCATATGTGCAAAAATATTTATTGTAGCTCTCTTTGTGGTTGCAAAATACTGAAAATATAGGGGATGTCCATCAATTGGGGAATGGCTGAACAAGCTATGGTTTATGAATGTAATGGAAGACTATTGTGCTATAAGAAATGGGAAGGAGATGGACTTCATAATTACCTGGAGATGCTTATATGGACTTATGCCAAGTGAGAAGAGCAGAACCAGGCAAAACCCATACACAATCACAGACACATAGTACATATGATGACCAACCTTGATAAACTGGACTATCCTCAACAACGCACAGTTAAAGACAACTCTACAAGCCTCAGGATGGAAGGAGATACCTAAGCTCAGAGAAAGATATAGAAAGACTATAGTTTATATGGAGACTGAAGCAAAGCAATGCAATCGTTCTCTTTCATGTCTGGTTTTGTTTTTTTTTTTTCTTTTCCCAGTTATCACTCATTGGTTACAACCCTTCTATATGACCAAACTATTGTACAATGTGAAAGTATTTGCAGATCCTATACATGATTGCATGCCACCATGGGTGGGGGCGTTAGGGAGGGGAGAAAATCTGAAACTCAAGGGATTGTGGAACTGAATCTTGTAATTTAAAAAAAATAAGTAAATTAAAAAAATTTAAAAAAATATAACACTTCTTTCCATTTGGACAATTCTACTTTTAATGGAGTGCTGTTGTTCAGTGGATCCCCCCTCTGTGCCCCATTTGGCCAATTCTATTTTTTAATGAGTTAATTTTTTCTGTCACTTTCTGTGCTTCCTTTTCCAAGATGTTGACATTTTTTTTTCATAATTCTCCAGCATAACTCTCCTTTCTTTACCCAATTTTCCTTCTACGTCTCTTAGTTGATTTTAAGATCCTTTTCACGTTCTTTCAAAGTGCCTTTTTGGACTTGAGATCAATTTGAATTCCCCTTTGAGTCTTCATATGTAGACATTTTGATATTATTGTCCTCTTCTGACATTGTTTTGATCTTCCCTCTAACCACAATAGCTTTCTATGGTCTGGGCTCTTTATTTTTTTTCTTGCTTTTTAAAGTTTAACTGTTTAAAGTTAAGCTTTCCTTCTTGGCACAGGCTGTGCTTTCCTGACCATCTTGCACTTTAGGCTAGTTGCCTTGTCACTAGCCTTCCATGCCGGGGCCTCAGGTGCTCACACCTTAGTCACTGCACTGGGGTGGCCTGTCCTACTTGTGGTTTCAGATCTGACAATTTCCCTTCTGTGCTGGGGCTGGAGGCTTCACCATCAGCCTGCTGTGCCACTAGCCTGCTGAGCAAGGAACAAGGGGTTTCAGTTGTTGTTCTGCATTGCAGCTAAGAGACTCCCACTGGCTTATCTCGACACTGTATACACTGGGCTCCACTCCCCTTTTACCCAAAGAAGATAGAGCTTTCCTGAAGTACTTACAAGTTATTTTAAGCTAGAAAATAATTTCACTGTCTTTTCATGAGTTCTTTCACTCTGGAATTTGTTTAAAGGCTTGATTTAACATAGATTCCAAGAGAAATGGGAGATCTCAAGCAACTTCCTAACTTCTCTCTGCCATCTTGGATCCCCCAGCCTCTATTTCTTTTGAGCCCAAAGTTATTCTTTATCTGGATTTATAATTTCAGACTAATTTTCTTTTATTTCCTCACCTCTTGAATATCTAAATATTGTTAATTGATCAGTTTCTATAATACTGTGATAATGATAATTCACACCTTGAATATCTCTTCTTTCTGATTTATTCACCAAGCCACCACCTTGATCTAGGATTTTTTTTATCAATGGCATCCTAATTGGTATCCCTTTTTCTTCTCTCTTCTCTCTTCAATCAATGCATCCTTCACAAAGTTCAGTTATGGACGTATAAAGAAAGAACCCTCAGGGACTAGCCATACACTACAATTTAAATGTATCAGATTGGCATTGAAAGTCATTCACTATGTGGATCCTGCCTAACAATTCCAAACATTCTTCATTACTTTGCTCTACAAATTCTAAGTTCCAGTTCAGTTGGTCTTTTTCCCAGTCTCCAAGTTCATCAGTTTATCCTTTGCATCTGTGTCTTTCCATTTATTTTCTTCTAATCTCTGTGCCTTGGAATCATTAATTTATTTAAAAGCTGAGATCAAGTATGCCCAGTGATAGAAGGTTTTTTGATACTGTTTGGATGCTACTTCCCTTTGTATCTCTGTTCCCAAGTATCTCTCTGTATCCCTTTCTCCTGACATACCTAACCATCCCTTTCTATCTCTCCCTTTCTCTCTCTTTTTCTTCCTATTCCTCATTCTTCTCTTCTTCCTCTCTTAATTTGAAATTATATATAAATTTAGACTGATAGATATAGATAGAGATGAAAGCTATATGAGATATCTGAAAAGAAAAAGTGGGGTTACTTAGACACTTTAAAAATATTACTTTATTTTTTGTTTCCGATATTCATTTTTATAAGATTTTGATTTCTAAATCTCCCCTCCCCTTCCCCAAGATAGCATGTAATATTATTTGGGCTATACATGTATAATCATATTAAACATATTTCCTCAGTCATTTTGGAGAATCAGAAAAAAAAGGAAAAACCACAAGAAAGGAAAACATACAAACAAACAAAGAAACAGAGAGGAAAAAGTATACTTGTATCTGCATTCAGACTCCATAGTTCTTTCTCTGGATTAGGGCAGCATTTTCCATTATGAGTCTTTTGGAATTGTCTTAGATCACGGCATTGCTGAGAAGAGCCAAGTTCATCAAAGTTTGTCATTGCACAATGTTGTTTTTACTGTGTGCAATATTCTTCTGGTTTTGCCTTCTCAGGATCAGTTCACATAACTTTTTCCAGGTTTTTCTGAAATCTGACTGCTCTTTATTTCTTTTGGAATAAAAATATTCCATTACATTCATATAAGTTAACTGGTATAGCCATTCTACATTGATGGACATACCCTCAATTTCTCTACTCTTTGCCACCACAAAAAAATGTGCTATTATTATTTTTGTACATCTGAACCCTTTTAACTTTTTTGTGATCTCCTTGGAATCCCTAGTATTGCCATTGTTGCATCAATGGGATGCATAGTTTTCAGTTCATTTGGACATAGCTCCAAATTGCTCTCCAGAATGTTTGGATCCGTTCACAACTCTACCAACAATGCATTAGTGTTTAAATTTTCCCACATTTTCTAAAATATTTATCATTTTCCTCTTTTTTTTTCTTTTCCCCCCATGTTACCCAATCTCATAGGGGTGATATAGTACATGAAAATTGTTTTAATTTGCATTTCTCAAATCAATAGTGATTTAGAACCTTTTCTCGTATAATTACGGATAGCTTTAGGTTCTTCATCTGAAAACTGCCTGTTCATATCCTTTGATAATTTATCAATTGGGGAATTGCATATATTCTTATTAATTTGACTGAATTATCTATATATTTCAAAAAGGATGCCTTTGTCAGAGACCCTGGCTCTAAATATTGCTTCTCAGCCTTCTGCTTCCTGTCTACTCTTGGTTGCATTTGTTTTGTTTGTGCAAAAACATTTAAATTTAAGGTAATAAAAATAATCCATTTTGCATTTCATAATGTTCTCTATCTCTTGTTTAGTCATAACTTTTTTTCCATTCTCCATATATCTGACAGGTAAACTATTCCTTGTTCACCTAAGTTACTTATAGTCTTACTTTTTATATCTAAAACAGGCCTATACAATCTTTGGCCCTTGGACTCTTGAACCAGTTGCAGTATACCAAATGATTTGGGGCAGACTATGAAAATTGTAGAGGAAAAAATGCTTTGTACATTGAAGAGATCCTGTGGCAGGTTACAAGTGGCTGAAGAGCCATAAGTGACCCACAAGCCACAGGATGTGCATGTCTGGTCTAAATTTTGTACCCATTTTGACCTTATCTTGGTGTACAGTGTAAGATGTTGTTCTATGCCTAGTTTTTGCCATACTGTTTTCAAGTTTTCCCAACAGTTTTTGTTAAATAATCAGTTTTTATTCCAGAAGCAGGAGGTTTGGGGTTTATCAAACAGTCGATTACAGTCATTGACTACTGTCTCTTATGTTCCTGAACTATTCCATTGATCTACCGTTATACTTTTTTAGCCAGGAGCAAGTAATTTTAATGATTACTGCTTTATAATGCTATTTTATAATACATATAATCTGATATGGCTAGGCCACCTTACCTTACATTTCATTTCAATTTGTTATTTCCCTTAATATTATTTATCTTTTGTTCTTCCAGATTTATTTTGTTATTAGAGTTTCCAGCTCTATAAAATAATTTTTAGTAGTTTGATTGGTATGGCAGTTAATAAGTAAATTTGATAGAATTGTCATTTTTATTATTATTACCTTGGTTTGCTCATGAACAAATGATATTTTTCCAGTAATTGAGATATGAGTTTATTTGTGTGAGAAGTGTTTTATAATTGTGTTCATATAGTTCCTAGGTTTATCTTGGCAAAAATATTTATAATATATACAGTAACTTTAAATGGAATTTTTTTATCTCCCCTTCTTGAACTTTGTTACTAAAATAAACAAATGTTGATTATTTATATAGGTTAGTTTTATATTTTGTTTGCTTTGAGAAAATGATTAATTATTTCAAGTAGTTTTTTTCAGTTGATTCTTCTGGATTCTTTAAGTATTCCAGTCTATCATCTGTAAATAATGATAGCTTTATTTCTTCATTGCATGTTAAATTCCTTCAATTTATTTTTCTTCTCTTATCCTTAAAGCTAACATTTCCAGAAAATATTAATTTAGAATGGTGATAAAAGATCCTTTCTTCACGTCTGATTATATTGTAAATGCTTCTACCTTATCCTCATTATATATAATCTTTCTTGTTTGTTTACATAGATACTACTTATCATTTTAAGGAAAACAACACTTATTCTTATGCTTGCTAGTGTTTTTAAGAGGAATGAGTGCTGCATTTTGTAAAAAAAAAAATTTTTTTCTGATAAGATAATCATATGATTTCTATTAATTTTGTTATCAATTAGATCAATTATACTGATGATTTTCCTAATATTCAATCAGTCCTGAATTTCTGTTGAAAATCCCATCTGACCACATTGTTTTATCCTCCTGAAAGTTGCGGTTATCTCTTGGGCAATATTTTATTTAAAATTTATTTAAAATATTTTCATTTCTATTAATTAGTAAAATTTGCTTTCTCTCTTTTCACATTTACCAGTTTAGATATCAATACAATATTTGTATGATAAAAATAATTTGACAGAATTCCTTTTTTGTGTGTTTTTCCAAATAGTTTATATAAGTTTGGGATAAATTGTTCCTTAAATGTCTGTTAGAATTCATCGCAGGTGTGGCTCGGTGGCGTAATGAATAGCGCACTGGTCCTGGAGTCAGGGGGACCCGAGTTCAAATTCACCTCAGACACTTGAACACTTACTAGCCATGTGACCTTGGACAAGTCATTAAACCCCAATTACCCCTCCAAAGAGCAAAGAAAAAAGAATTCACTTGCAAATCCATCTTACCCTGAAGACTTTTTTTTTTAAGGAGTTCGTTGATGGCTTGTTTGATTTCTTTTTTCAAAGTGGTGTTAAGTAATTTATTTCTTCCTCTGTTCATCTGTGCAATTTACATTTTAGTAAGTATTCATCCATTTCATTAAGACAGTCGGATTTATTGTCATACATCTGGGCAAAATAGCTACTAATTATTGTTTTAATTTCCTCTTCATTTGTTTTGACTTCACTCCTTCTATTTTTAATGCTGCTAATTTGGTTTTCTTCTTTCTTTTTTTCAATCACATTAACCAAACTTTATCTCTTTGGTTTGTTTTAATTGAACCAGTTTTTAATTCTGTTTGTAACTTTTACAGTTTTCTCAATTACATTTTAAAAAATTTCTCCATTGATTTTCAGAAATTCTACTTTGTTATTTAACTGAGGATTTTTCATTTGTTCTTTTTCCAGCTTTTTAAGTTGCATGCCCAATCCATTGATCTCCTTTTTCTCTATGTTATTCATGTTAGCGTTTGGAGATTTAAAATTTCCCCTAAGAAATTCTTTGGGTGCAACTGATACATTTTGGTATGTTGTCTCATTATTGTCATTCTCTTGGATGAAGTAATTGATTGTTTCTTTGTTTCATTGTTTGACCTACTTTTTTTTTTTTAGGATTAGATTATTTTGTTTCCAATTAACTTTTGTTTTATCTTTCCATGACCCTTTAGTATATGTACTTTTTATTGCATTTTGATCAGAAAAATATGTATTTAATAGTTTTGCCTTTTTGAATTCAATTGTGAGGGTTTTATGTGCCACTATATAGTGAATTTTTATGTAGGTGCCATGTACCACTGAAAAAAAGGTATACTCATTTATATCTGCTTTCAATTTTCTTCAGAGGTCTACCATTGCTAACTTTTCTAAAATTCTATTCACCTCCTTAAAGTCTTATTTATTTTGTGGTTATATTTATCTAGTTCTGAGTTAGGGAGGTTGAGATCCCCCACAAATATACCTTTCCTCTTTCTTTCTGTAACTCCATTAACTTCTCCTCTAAGAATTTGGATGCTGCACCGCTTGGTGTATATATGTTTAGAACTGATATTGTTCATTATCTATGGTACCTTTTAGCAGGATGCATTTTCCTTCTTTATCTCTTTTAATTAGATTTATTTTTGGCTTTTGCTTTGTTTGAGATAAGGATTGCTAATTTTTTTTAACTTTACATGAAACAAAATATATTCTATTGAAGGCTTTTACTTTTTCTCTGTGTGTATCTCTCTGCTTCAAATAGATTCCTTGTAAGCAACATATTGTAGGATTATGTTTTTCGATTCATTCTGCTACTCACTTCCATTTATGGGAGAGTTCATCCTGCTTATATTCACAATTATGCTTGCTAACTGTGTCTTTCTTTCCTTCATATTTTTCCCCTTAGTTATGCTTTTCTCTCTCTTTTTTTCCCCTTACACTCCTCCGTAGTGTTTTGCTTCTGACCACCACCTTTCAAATTTGCATTCTTTTCTATCAGCACCCCTCCCTTTCTCCTTTACCCTACTACTTCTTCTCCCCTTCTGCCCTCTCCTCTATTCACTCCCTCTGTTTTCCTTTCCCTTTACCCCTCCTATTTCCTTTAGCGTAACATAGATTTCTGTCCTCAAGTAAATGTTATTCCCTCTTTGGGCCAAATACAATACGAGCAAAGTTCTTTCCCTCTACTATAACAGGTCTTTGTGCCTCTTCATGTGATGTAATTTAACCTTTTCTATCTTTTCTTTTCCTCCTCTTCCAGTAGAATCATTTTTCACCCAGCAATTATTTTTTTAATCATCACATCAAAGTCAATATATACCCATGTCCTTTGCCTACGTATACTTCTTCTAAATGTTGTAACAAAGATACAGTTCTCAAGAATTAAAAATATCACTTTCCCATGAGGGATAAGAGACTTCTGAAATACTGATTTTTGTCATTTGTTTCTTCCTGCATCTCACCAATCACGTGTTTCTTCCCCCATATCACCAACAGGAAACTTTCCTCCACCCTCCATCTCAGACCACAAGAGATAGACAGAAATATAGATATCTGAATATCAATTGATATAAACACATAGATACATTAAAATGTAATGATATTTATATTGAGATATTTGTCATCTATCTATCTATCTATCTATCTATCTATCTATCTATCTATCTATCTATCTATCTACCTTAGCTGAATATAAGCACTGTTTTAAGAACCTCCGTTTTTAGCAGTTCCCTTAATCGTAAGAAAAAGGATTGAAATTTAGTGCTCATTTCAAACCAGAATTTTATAATTGATCATTTGTTAAAAGTCCTCTGTCTTGTGCTAATCCATGGTGACACAATAGAATGCACATTGAATTTGAAGTCAGAAATGTGAGTTTAAAATGACCGTTGCAGACTACACATGTGACCTTAGACAAATTGCTTCTCCTCTTTTGGCCTTGTTTTCCTCATCAGTAAAATAGAACTATTGAATTACATGTCTTTTAACATACATTTTAGATCTATATTTATGATCTAATTTAATGATTAATTTCACTGCACAGACTTACACTATCTCTCAGAATAATATTCTTTCAATGTCAATTGACTCTCAGATCACACTTATAACAAGAATACTGATTTCAACACTTAAAGCAACTGATTTACAATCCCTCTATGATTTACTAGACAGTCTTTGAAAATTGCAGTACCTATTATAAATATTGAGGAATTAAGTCGCTTAAATCCCTCTTGTTACATTATACTATGATAAGCTCATTTTATTTCTGTAATAGCAAAATCTAGGTCTCTACATTTTTAATTAGACTTATATATTGCCCCCAATTAGCACCTGAAGCTTCCATGGATGTCAAGGGTTCTAAATCCTTATTGAGTTCCGTGTTTTTATAGTTTGGCAATTTTAATCTTTCTGTTCATAAGCTCTGTGGTGTCACACAAATGATAACATGCTTCCTCTATAGCAATATATTTTGTCCTTTATTTCTCAGCCAAGTTTTACAAAGGAAAATTAAGTTTAAGAAAGTAGCGTCAGGAAAGAATCTGTTTTAAATTACATGAGAAAATAGGAGAAGGAAGAAAAAAATTGTTATTTGCTAAAATATACTCATGCATATGTTATATATACACATGAGAAAATAGGAGAAGGAAGAAAAAAATTGTTATTTGCTAAAATATACTCATGCATATGTTATATATACATATCTAATACACATATTAGATATATACATATCTAATATATATGTATAAAAATATGTACAAATAAATGAATGAATGGAAAAAAAAATATTAAGTGCCTACTGTAAGCTAAGCTTTTGTAGCCCTTGATCAAAAGCAATATAAAAGCTATTAAGGAGTTGAATACACATAGGGGAGTGGAGGCCAGTAACAGGAAGTCACAATAATAACATATCAGAAAATAGGGCAGATTCTTGGTTTGCTCTTCATTCAGAAGCTATGCATATATTGATTTACATATCTACCTGTCTCTAAGGAAGATTTTATAGCATGTGTTGTATGTTTTGGGTATTATTTAAATACCTTCACAAGTGAGTTAATGTTATAGGTCATAAGCACATGAACAAAGAATTAGTAACTGAGTAGAAACCATGTGCGTGACTCAGAAAAGCAAATGTACAAACATATCTCTCTCACTTGGAGAAAAAGTGGGTTGTGAATAATATGCTTGTCTCAGCAACAAGATCTATGTTTGAATTCCAACTCAGATACTTAATAGTTAGGTTAACCTGTTTAAGTTTCTTAATTTCTCTGAGCCTTACTTCTCAACTATAAAAATGGAACTAGTAATGGCATTTACCTTATAGTATAGTTTTGGGGTTAAACTGAGATAAGGTTTGCAAAATTATTTTTGCATTGTAAAACAACATTTAACAATGAACTATTATACTATGTCTATATTGTTTAGTGATTTTTTTCTTTGTTGGCATCTGAAAGAAATGAAATTCGATTCATTATCATTCTTTTGTCTTGCCAGTTAAAGCTTACTTTTCTATACCTGTAAATGACTAGTGAGAACAAACTATATCTAACTGCTTTGTTAAATATGAAACATACTCATATAACTGAAATCAAAGGTCCTAGAGCTGAAAGATTTCTTAAAGGGAAAGTAATTTCAACTTCCTCATTTTAGTAATTAGGAGATTTAAGCTTAGAAATGGGAAGTGGCTTCCAGGTCACACAGGGAATACATAGCGGAGCTGGAATGTTAACTCAAGAATTTTGGCTCCAAAACCTGGACTCTTTAAATAATTTTATACTGACTCTTTACATATTATTAAAATTACATTCTACCACTTAAGGGATGATTCTAAGTATCTAAAACGAGAAATTGTTGTTTTATCACTGTTGGAAATGACTAGAGCTGAAACTTCCTCCAGCAATGTAAAGCAACAATTACTCCATAAATAATAGACTTCTAAAGTTCCCTGAAATGTTGCAAAGCCAATTACAACATTGTTAATATGGTTCAATATATTTCAATCTGTGTCTTCCAAGATTTCAAGGTTGATTTCTTAACATATCTTAATTTACAACATAAATGTGTTCAATAATCTAGCATATAAAGTATTGGATCTTGAGTTGATAAAATATCTATTAAATTTAGTTTGAAAATTCATAAGTCCAGAATTTTTTATATTACTTTTTGTAATGACTTGATATTGACTCTTGTTTTCAGTTTCAGGAATTTCAAAATCTTTGACATCTTATTCGTTAGGTTCACAAAATGCAAATCTTCACTTTATTAATGTAAGATGTGACAAATGAGCAAAAAAAATGGATATTAGAGTTTGGAAACAGACAGGTAAAGTGAGATATACTGTGAGATAGAAATAATACTGATAATGAAGAGAATTAATTATGATAACTGGATAAGAAAGATGCTTGGCCTAAAGCAAAAATAGAAGAAAGAAATAAAACACAAACCGTAAGGAAAAAGACAGTCCTAGGGGTTGGAGAAATATGGTAATATGGCAGATGGTAAGGTCTGGTGACCTTCTGATTTACTGGAAGGGATAGAGGTGATGATTACAATTTTACCCAAACTTTCTAGTTGGCCACACTGCTGGTTGGGCCAGTGTACACAGTTAAAGTTGAAGGTAGAGAATAAAAGAAATCCTCAGTGATAACAAAATGTTTACCAACAGTAAGGAAAAGTGATATAAATGATAACTGAGTAGTAGGTTGAGAACCAAGAGGGAGCAGTGCCCCAAAATCTCAGAGAGAACAGAAAATGGAGAAACATTGTGTACAATAGTGTCAGGTGGTTTGGATTTCAAGGCTTATAGTTCAAGCCAAATGAAGATTGTCAAAAGAAACTAGGGATGTTAAGTTCCTTATAGAGAATACTCAGGGTGGCATCTTAGTTGTTTTTAAATTTTTGTAGTATTGTTGTGTGGAAGAATTTGTCTTGGATATTTCATCTCATGAAAATGCAGAAGTAGGAACAATAGATGAGAGTTTCAAATAAATATATTTAAACTTCATGCCAGGGAAATAAAGATAAACCAAAGTAAAGTAGATAGTGGATTCCTCCCTATTGAAAATCTTCAAGTCGAAACTGGATATCAGGTAAGTTATAATGAGTAATCGTTTTGGAAATGATTTGAAATAAATGGTTGCTGAGGTCTCTTGTGTCTTTAAAATTATTTGATCAATTGCTTTTTAATGCTTTATTTGTCTGGTCTCTTGATGTTAATTTGAATATGTAGGCATGTCTTATTTATGTTAAGGGACTGATCAGTAAAGTTCTCTGATAATTTTGATGAGCTTAAAGGTTGATGCATTTGAGGATAGGATTGTCAATATGTCTTATTGATGAAGAATCAGTTGATTGACTAAAATTGATCTGTTTAATTTTTGAACAAGACTGGAAATTAGGGGATGCGATAGGGTATTGGAAATTCCCTATCCTCAAGTGTTGTCAAAGTCTGCCTTGAGGAAGAGGACCTTGAAAGTTACATGGACTCTCACTTGTATGTCCTGAAAAGAAATTTCTCGACCCTGTGTCCTATAATTCAGCCTTTAGTTGAGACAAGAAAGTTCCTGATCAGTACTCACTATGGTATTACCTATTTAGCAACCCTGAGTGTGAGATTTCAGTGACTTAAAGGGTAGTTTTTAGGCAGTACCAGCCTTTTAGAGAGAGACTAAGGTCCCAGTATTAGTCTTTTTTAGAAATTACTAGAAAGCACCAGACTCTTGGACAGAAAGGGATCTCATGTCTTGTCTCAGAACTAGAAAATCAGTTAATTCTGAACATTAAGACATAAAAAGTGCTATAAATTCTTTCTGTGATCTCTGAATTTTCAGTGCCTTGAGACAATGGTGACTTTGTGCCTGAAATGAATGTTGAACAGTCTATGAGAGTTGGGCATCCCTTTGCAGAGGATCTACAGAGACAAAACAATGGACTCTATTCCTAAAGGTGTCTGGGACAATATGGATCAGAGTCAAAATTTGTGATGTAACTCTAAGCTCGGACTTGGTCTATGTACTCACCCAGAGCTTAGAGGATTAGGTCACAGGTTACACTGCAATCAAGGGGATCAATAGTTAGTCACTGATATGATAAGGCATTTATTTTTTTCTTGATTTGTATGGACCATCATTGTCTTGAAAACAGAGATGAGGGGCAGAGCCAAGATGGCAGCATAGCAGCAGCAGCATATCGCAGCTCTCACATAGCCTCCCCAAAATACTCATAAAATAGGACTCTAAACCCATCCTAGAACTCCAAAATGCACACAAGGATACTTCCCACTAAAGTCAGCTCGGCTATGAGGAACCGTATCAGGACTGCGAACCAAAACCAGCCTGGCCTGAAGCCACGGCTGTGCCCCGGGGCGGCAGGGCGGGTTAAGCAGAGAAAGCTCTCTGGTGACTGGATTAGCAACAGCTGCGCATGGGGATTGCAAAAGGGGGAGATAAACAGTCCGGCTGAAAGGTCTCCAGAGCGGAAAAGCAAAAGGCAGAGGTTTTGCACCAACCTCAGCATTGTAGCTTCCCGCCCGCGGCCTGCAGACAGCAGGGGGACTGAGTGATTGTTTTCAGGCCAGTGCTCTCACATTGAGCGGCCTGGAT
>JAQQSV010011311.1:0-13034 GCA_028646515.1 Pseudochirops corinnae | reverse complement strand
ATATATATATATATATATATATATATATATATATATATATATATATATATATATATATATATATTCCAATACCATAGTAAGGACTACTCAGATTTGTATACAGGAAAGTAGTCTTTAATAACAAAATCTTGAGTAGATAAAACAACCCAAGAACTTGGAAATACTTATTCTAAGAAAAATGTTAGTGATTTTTAGATGAGCATAGGTATAAATATGTTGGGCCCTTAGGTAATTGTTATTTTCTTGAAGATCAGAGACCATTCTAAAAACTTCACAGTACAAAAGAATTAGAATATTCATCCAAATAACACAAGGAAAATTACTCAATTCTGCAGAAACAGAAAGTAAGAATGTGATTGCAAACCTGGCAGATACAGAAAATTGATCTCAATATAGCTCCTTTACAGCAGAAGATAAATTGAATGGCCATTTGAAAAAAGTGTCTTATGAGTTCATCAGTCTTCTAACATTGCACAGCAGTTCTTTAACAGCATTGTAAATGCATAAATAAAGAGAAGACAAAAGAATATTGTCAAAGTAAAAAAACAGCCATTCCCTTCTTTTAACTAGTTTAAACAGTTTTCTTTAGAATTCTGTTTTGTGGGTGGTTAATTTAAAAAAAAAATAAAAAGGGAAAAGACTGAGACCAAAAGCAATACACCTACCTGGGGTCATTCCCCAAACGTGGAGGTTTTTGACACACAACATCCTCTTGAGTCTGTAATGAGTAAAATTGCATTCATAACTGTGATTGCTCTATTCTTGCTTTATCCTTCTGGAATCTTTCCTCCAGGTTATCATCATACTTTTTAAACCAGAGATGCCTTCAGAGTATTTATGGTATACATAATCAATAGCCTCCAAGCATTTATTAAGTGCCTGTTGTGTAGCGGGCACTGTGTTAAGCCAAAGGGATAAAAATAAGAAGATAATCCTTATGCTCAAAAAGCTTATGATCTGTTGTTGCTTACCTTTTCCCTAAGATGGCCAATGACATCAGGAGGAGATGTCTTGGCTTGCAAATGAATTGGATTGGAGGCAGAGCTGTGCAAAGTCACCAGCGCCACTCTTTCTTCTAGAGTCATTGGAGTCCAGTGGCAAGACATAGGCTGAGGTGACTGGAGAGATGGAAGAAGCAAAAAAAGGGAACTAAATTAAAGGGGGAGGGGAAACAGAGGTACAGGGGCATTATCTTCATGGTATTTGAAAAGTTTAGGTGGAAAGTTCTGAGCCACCTGGAAAGGAAGGTTTTGGGATGAGTTTATTGTTCCACTCTCTGCCCCTCCAATCAGATGGGAGAATCAAAGAAAGTGTGTATTAAACTGGATCAGTCTCCATAATGATGAGATTTCAGGTGATGGGCTTATCCTGGTGGAGGCATGATGTTCCTGCATTCGGAACTGAGTAGAGCAGCTGATGCAAAATGAAGAATAACATTAGTGGAAAGAATTATAGTAGGGAAAAAAAACCACAACACATATTTGAAGAGAAGCACCTAAAGTTGTTATTGTGACCATATATTCAGAGAAATTTCCTGTAGGCAAAGGAAAAAAGGTCTAAAAACTGGCTGAATTTTGTTTAATTATAATCTCAAAGAGAGAATGTTATCTTCTCACTTCAAAAAAATGAAATTATTGAAGCCTCCAAGCCAGTGGCAAAATTCTTCTGCCCTGGAAGCTATTTCTTTTTCTCTTTTTAATTAAAATATGGCCAAAGCAAAGGGATGGTGACTTTATCCATGGGATCAGTATCCACCAACACCAGTAGCTGAGAGAATGTTGGATTCTGGCGCATCCACTGGTGGTAGTAGCAGTTCTGTTTTCAAAAGTGAGGGAGTATGGGACAAGTATGAGTTCATAACAATAGGTTACTTATCTAGAGGTGTCCAGTGGGAGGCAAGAGGTATGGTCTGGAAAGAATCTGGCTAATCCACAATTCTAAGGCATGAAAAAAGATAAAATGGTGTGTGTCTTTTTTTTTTTTTTAAGTTTTGTCTGAAACCAGAGACTTCTATTTCTACCAGCAAGAGGTGGGATTTTCAAGAGCCAAGAGAGTGGCTAGTACAATGCAAGAGTGGTGGGAGAGAAAAGTCCCTAAGACTAGAGAAAAGTTTTTACGTTCCCTACTAGATCTAGGAGATAAGCATCCCTCTCTAAAAGTAAGCAAGCAAACAAACAAACCAACAAACAATAAACCCTCTAAATAGAGGATGAGTATTGAATGATAGTGTTGGCTAGTGCTGCTCCTTGACAGGTATTTCATATACCTACTAAAGCTTTCTTTAAGCTGTTTTCATACCTGATTAGCTTCTTATTGCAATGAGGGTTTGGTGTATACCTAGATGACCTAAGATGGCATGACCTATGGGAAGATGCTGGAGAACTTGTATATGAGAGACTGGAAGACTAGAACACATAGGGACATTCTTCATTAGCTTCCTGCATTGTCTTAATCCTCAGATGTGAATGCAGGAAAAAAAAAAAAAAAACATAGATGTCAGGTTGATTCAAAGACACCCATATGTCTGGCTGTATAATAATCAGTGGAAAAGAATCACTTTCATCCACTTGGTAGGCCAACAAAGAATTTCTCTATCTACTCCAAATCTCCAGTATTTCATATTTAAGTCCCCCAGTGTCTGCCATATAGATGACATCATTTAAGTGAGTGGTCTAAGCATGTGCCAAACTACTATAACATTTACAAATTAAGACCAATCATAATTCCTTTCTGATCCATATAAATTAATTAATTGGATACCAGAAGAGACTAAAATGGAGGATGCTAATTAGCTTGGTACATACATAGGATTAAACAGGCCAAAGGTTAAAATATTTGTCGAAAATGCTAGAGATTTCCTTGGAGAGGGGGGAGGAATGGGCTGATTGAAAACAAATATTATGGTTTTAATTTTTGTTAACAATATTTACACTGCCCTAAATAGTAGAAATAGAGGAGACACACGACTAGACACCATGCAAATCCTTTGCTAATAGAGTAACTGGTGAATCAGATACAGATGACTTAAAGTTCAGGTACATCAACAAAGCTCCATACTTCAAAGTGAGGGAAAGGTACTGTGTAGGTATACAGACCAAGAGGTCACATATCCATAGGTGTCCAATGAGAGGTGAAAGTTATGGTCTAGAAAGAGTCTTACCTACCCACATTCCTAAAGTAGGAAAATGAAAAAAAATATAGAGGCTATATTTTTCTTCCTCTTTAGTTTTCAGTCCTAAATCTTGTCACTACCTACCTTACCAGGTAGTTACACCAGTCAGTTTCACAAGTCTCATTGGTAAGATTCTGTCAACAGCCCCAGAGACTTCAAGGATTGACTTTAATATATTGACTTGAAATAACTGGCAGCACAGAACTCAATATCCCTTATATTTTTATTTTTTCTACTCAGATACTCTGCAGTGTTTCAACATATTTTCATTATAGAAAAGCAGAAAGCTTCTTAGCTTTGATATAATCACACATCACTTACAAGGGAGTTTCATATCATTCTTTAAGCTACTCCAGAAGAATAATGGCTGACCAAAATAATGGCCCATAACATTTGTTTGTAAAGCTTTCAACTTCTACTTTTTTGAAGGTTCTTTCCTTCTCCTTGGTGCTTTCAAAAACATGAAACTCTAAAGAGTTCACTTTCTTTTAAATACATAAAAAAACTGCAGAGACTAGAGACAAAGCCCTGGACTTGAATCTTGACAATGTTGCTTACTCCTTTAGTGACCCTGACATTTAACTACTTTGAGCTTCATTTGCCTTTATAAAGTTAACAGCTAATAATTTTATAATGCTTACTATGTGCCACCCAGTATGTTGAGTGCTCTGCAAATATTAACTCATTTGACCCTTACAGAAACCTGGGGAGGAAGATTATTATCCAAATTTTACACATGAAGAAACTGAGGCAGACAGGGTAAGAGACTTGCCCAATGTCATACAGCTAGTGAGTGTCTGAGACCAAATTTCAAATCAGGTGATATGAGGGGGGGGTCTCTTTAAATGACCTCCAATTCTTCCATTTTTAAATCTTTGATTCTATGGATCTGCATTCCAGAAAAGATTTGCTTTCTGTCATGCATGTATGGAGTATGATTTTAAGTCAATGTTTTCTTTTCCCATGTCATTTTCGTTTTAAAGCTTCCCTCTCAGAGTGGTGTGTGAAAAGTGTTTGTCTTTCTCAAAGGGATTTAAGATATCAGGAGGTATATTTTTTGACAGGATATTCTTTCAGCTGCTCTTGCAAAAATACTATAAACATACACTATGAAATATCACTAACTATTTTATGAAACATAACTTGAGATAAAAGAAAAATATGATTTTGAGGTGAAGGTTGGGATTATCATCTAAAGGGGGAAAATATGATTGGGAGATAACATTTCTATATAGGTCATAATTTAGACAATAAAGTTAATAATAGCTTATGTAGAACCTGGTACTAGATGACCTTTAGGTTCCCTTCCCATTAGTAAGTGGTAGAGCTGAGGCTTACATCCGAGTCACCTAATAGCCAATTCCAGGTTCTTTTTGTCATATCAAGTTTTCTCTCGATAGTGCTTCCCACCACAATAAAGTTGTGGAATTCATTACACCAGTAGGTGGTACTGGAAGAAAATACAAATGAATTCCAAAGGGGTATAAACAAATATAAGTGACAAATTTAAAAAAAAAATAAAAGTCGTTTACACATTATTTGGGACAAGCAATAATTTTGATAAGATTTTATTTTTTGTAAACAATTTTCATGTGAATGTCTCTAGTTCAAGTACCACCTGAAATCTGCCCTTAGACAGATTAAAGTAGATTGACAGGGTTTTCTCACTTTTATTTAATTCTCTTTCAGTTGAGTGTTTGATTTTCTTCATTACTCATATTTCATTGCTCTCTTTTGTTCTATTTAAGATTCTGTGGGTTTTGAGAATGGATATTATTCTTTTTAAATAGTTTTATTTATTTTATCAAATAATTCCTACTACATGTAAAAAAATTAAACAATTATTTTTTTTTTAAATATTGATTTCAAAATTTTGTTCCTCTATCTTGCCCCTCCCCACTCCTTGGGAAGGTAAGCAATTTGTTACAGATTGATATAGATGTGAAATCATGCAAAATATACTTGCATATCAGCTTGTTGAAAAAGAAAACTCAGACAAAAAACAAAAAAATGCTTCCATATGCAAAAATTGACATTATTCTAAAGAAAAATTCTAGCATATGAAGAGTACACTTCAAGATTTTAGCAATATTTCAGTAGCTGTCAGTATACAGACATTAACCACCTCCAAGCTCCAATGAAGTATAAAGGAAAGTGTTGGTTTTAAAAAAATGCTAAAATGCCAATAACTGCCAATCTATTGACTTGAAGGAGGCTAACTAACCCTGTGAAGAAATCCTTAATTAGGGGTGGGGTAGAGGGACTATCAGAGAGATTAAATAACTATTGCCATGGCATTGGCTTTTTGAAGTTGGACCATAGTTGAAGTTGTCATATTACCTACTCAGTAAACTCCAATGGCTCCCTATAACCTTCAGGACTGAATACAAAATCTTAGCCATTTTGTAGCCCTTCATACTGTAGCACCTCCTCCTCTCAACCCCCTATACTTTTCCATCCAGTTCACTAGATCCCTTGGTATTATTCTCACAAGATATTCCATTTCTTGTCTCCAAGCATTTTCACTTTCTCTCCCCAATGCCTTGAAAGCTCTTTCTCTTGCTCTCACTGGATAGCCTTTCCTGGCTTCCTTTAAGTCCCAATTAAAATCTCATCTGTTCTGTAGGAAGGCTTTCCCAATCCTGCTTAATTCTGGTACCTTACTTGGATTGATTATTTCCTATTCACCTTTCCTATAACTTATTTGTTTATAGTTGTTAGTACATTTTCTTCCCATTTCAATTGTAAGCTCCATGAGGGTAGGGACTGCCTTTAGCCATCCTTTCTATTCTGAACACTTAACACAATGACTGGTACAGCTTTTAACCAATTATTGAATGCAGTGGATAAAGTGTTGGACCTAGAGTCAGGAATACTCCTCTTTGTGAGTTCAAATTTGGCTTCAGACCCTTACTAGCTATGTGACCCTGGGCAAGGCACTTAACCCAGTTTGATTCAGTACCACATCTATAAAATGATCTGGAGAAGGAAACTGTAAACAACTCTAGTAGTTCTTTGCCAAGAAAACCCCAAATGGGGTCATGAAGAGTCAGACATGACTGAAAAATGACTCAACAGCAATAAAATACCAATACTATGTGAGCTATTTGGGGAAAAAAAATAAAACAGAATTATACCGAATTCTTTTTATGACATAAATATGGTTTTGATACCTTAACAAGGGAGAGCAAAAACAGAGAAAGAAAATTATAAAACAATTACCTTAATGAATATCAATGCAAAAAATTTAAGTAAAATCATAGCGAGGAGATCACAGAAATATGTCACAAAGATCATGCATAAGGATTTATACCAGGAATGCAGGGATAGTTCAAAATTAGGAAAACTATCAACATAGTTGACCATATCAGTAACAAAAACAACAAAAATCATATGATTATATCAATAGATGCATAAAAGTACTACGACAAAATGCCACATTCATTCCTATGAAAAACATTAGAAGGCATAGTAATCAATGAAGTCATTCTTAAAATAGTAAACAGTATCTAATCTAAGTCCAAGTGCAAACATTATCTGAAATGGGGATAAACTTGAAGCTTTCCTGGTAAGATGAAGGGTGAAGTGAGGATGTCCATTATCACTATTATTATTCAATATTATACTAAAATGGTAACTATTGGAATAATGCAAGAAAAAGAAACTAAAGAAATAAAAATAGGTAATTAGGAAGCAAAACTATTACTCTGTGCAGATGATAAGATGATATACTTACAGAGAACACTAGAGAATCCACTAAAAAATTGAATTGACACTGTGGAAGGGAGATTCATCCTGCCCTATCAGAAAGTTAGAGGAGTGATAGGGGAGGACATAGGAAAGATTAGATTGGGGGAGGGGTCATACAAGGGGATGGCTGTTTGGGAGGGGGTAGGGGAAAGATGGGGAGAAAATTTGTAACTCAAAATCTCATGGAAATGAATGATGTAAACTAAAATAAAATTTAAAAAAAATTGAATTGAAGTAATTAACAACTTTGGCAAAGATTCAGGATATAAAATAAACTCACATAAATAATAATTATTTCTTTATACTGCCAACAAAACCAACAGCAAGAGATAGAAAAATCCCATTAAAATTCCATTAAAATAACTATGGACCATGTAAAATACTTGGAAGCATACCTGTCAATACAAAACCAGGGATTATATGAACACAATTATGCAATACTCTTCACACAAATAAAGACAGATCTAAACAACTGGAGAAATATTGATTGTTCATTGGTAGGACACAACAATATAATAAAAATAACAGTTCTACCTAAGTAAATTTGTGTACTCTGCCATACAAATCAAACTACCAAAGAATTGTTTTATAGTACTAGAAAAAACAACAACAAAAATCATCTGGTAGAATGGTAGGTCAAGAATATCAAGGGGAAAAAACAGAAATTATTGCTTAATAAAAAAAAATCAAGGCCATTAACAAAAAAAAATGTGAAGGAAGGTGGCCTAGCAGTTCTCAATTTCAAACTACATTACATAGCAGGAATCATCATATTATCTGGTACTAGCTAAGAAACAGATGGAGAATCAGTGGAATAGATTAGGGTTACAATACACAAGCAATCTAATGTTTGATAAATACATATCCAAGCTTTTGAGGTTAAGAGCTCACCATTTGACAGAAATTGCTGGGGAAACTAGAAAGCAGTTCATCACAAACTTGGGATATTTTCTGCCAGTATCTCATACCATATACCAAGATAAGGTCAAAATGGATAAATTATTTAGACATAAAGTACAGTGTCATAAGTAAATTAGGGGTGCATTGTAAATGTAACTGACAGCTCTATGGATAAGGAAAGAGTTTATGACATAAGAGATAGGGAGGATCATGGAAAGTAAAATGAATATGAATAGTACTGATTACATGATTTTTTTAAAGCTTCTGTACAAACAAAACTAATGCAATGAAAATTAAAAGGAGAATAGGAAACTGTAGGAAATGTTTACAACAAATTTCTATGATAAAGGTCTCATTTCTCAAATATATAGGAAATTTAGCCAGATTTATAAAAATAAGAGCCATCCTCAGGTTGATAAATGGTCAAAAGATACGAACAGGCGGTTTCCAGAAATCAAAGCTATCAATAGTGACATGGGGGAAAAAAATCACTCTGACTCACTAATGCTTAGAGAAATGTGAATCAAAACAACTCAGAGACACCACCTCATACCTATCAGATTGACTAACATGACAGAACAGAAAAATGACAAATGCTGGAAGGGATGTGGAAAAATTGAGACACTAAAGCACTGGACTGGTTGGACTTGTGAACTAGTCTAACCATTTTGGGGAATAATTTTGAACTATGTCCTAAAGGTTATAAAACTGTGCATACCCTTTAACAACTATACCACTAGTAGGTCTATATCCCAAAGAGAGCAAAAAAAAAAAGGAAAAGGATCAATATGTGCAAAAATATTTATAGAAGGTCTTTCTGTGGTGACAGGAATGGAAAAATCGAGGGGATGCTCATCAATTGGGCATGTTATATACGATTATGAAGGAATGCTATTGTGCTATTACAAAGGCTGAGCAGAATGATTTCAGAAAAATCTGTAAAGACTTTTATAAACTCATGAAAGGTAAAGTGAGCAGAACCACAAGAACATCATACACAGTTACAACAATATCATAAGGATGATCATCTGTGAATAACTTAATTACTCTGATCAAAACAGCGATCCAAGGCAATCCAAAGGAATCATGGTGAAAAAAGCTATCCACCTCCAGAAAGAGAGCTAATGAACTCTTAAGGTGGATTGGAGCATGATTTTTAAACTTTATTTTTCTCCTCCTTTTGTTCATTTTTGGCAGCATGCCTAATAGGGAGATGTTTTTCATAACTTCACATGTATAATCAATATCAAATTGCTTGCTTTCTCAAAGGGAGGGGGGAGAAGATCAGAGTGGAAGGGAAGAAGAGAAGATGGAACTCAAAATTTTAGAAAATAAATGTTAGAAATGTTTTCTTACATGTAATTGAGGAATATTTAGGAATAAAAGATTTTTAAAATAATAATGGATCTAGAACTCTTATTTCTATTGAGGGAATGAAAAGTTCTGATAAATGTAATGATATCCTGAGAACCAGAAAGATTATGAAATTACAGAAATTCTCAAGTGGAAACAGAATGCTGTAATACAATCTAGCATCATGCCACATCTCATGAA
Organism: Pseudochirops corinnae; assembly: GCA_028646515.1. Classification (NCBI taxonomy): domain Eukaryota; kingdom Metazoa; phylum Chordata; class Mammalia; order Diprotodontia; family Pseudocheiridae; genus Pseudochirops; species Pseudochirops corinnae. The sequence goes on along the minus strand of JAQQSV010011311.1, from coordinate 3,658 downwards.
ATATTTTTGTTATGTTATCCAAGAGGAGGAGATAAATATATTCCCATACAATATATATTGGAATTCCCAGAGCCCTAAATATTATTAATAATTGATTATTATGACTTGAAAAAAATGGACTTTGAATCAAAGATACATTCATTATCCAACATGATATGTTGTCTTATGACAATTGATTAAATAATATGTGCAAAATCATGTAGACTAAATTCCAAATTTGGTAAAATCAAGTGAATGGCTTGAAAGTAAAACATTGCATATTGAAGTTGTCTATGGAAAAAGTTTTGAGGTGATTTGGATAACGCAATACATGTAATTATTTTATTTTGCCTAAATTAATTTTCATGATATTCTAACTACAAAGAAAACTTTAGCTGTAGGAAATCTATAAGGTTTATGTAAGATAGGACTACCCTCATGCTCTCCAGCAGGGTGTCCCTTGAGAGTGCTGCTAGTAAAGGAATACTAGGCTGTCTGCACAATGTTTCAAACACAAGGAAAATCTCTATCCCTAAGCAACACTATCTCATTCACAGTCCTGATGTAGAGACTGAAACACTAATAAATAACTGAACATTCACATAATATTTTTCTTCTATAAAACAACTTATTCATTCTCATTGGAATGAATCCAGAGTATAGATTTAAGTAGGCAACAGGTATCCAAAGTCATGTAGTTGATGGGTGGTCATATGTTGATATTTGATTTTTTAAAACCATGTTATTTTCCCAGTATAAAACATAAGATTATTAAATATCTAGGAGCTTAGGGCTCTAGATCACAAACAACTTTATTAGCTCAGCAATGTTCAGTGTTCTCAGTGGTGTCAGGTTCCATTTTGTCTGATCTCCATCAACTCTAAGTCTTCAATTTCCAACTTATATCCTTGAGCTTTTAGAAATGAATTAAATCCTTTCACTTGTTCTGAACTTTTACTTGAATTATATGCAGAGATACAAGGAGTTTCCTGTCATTTTTTTTTTTTACTTCAGTCTCCTTTTTCATTCTGGAATCAATCCATCACTCTGGAGGCATTTATTCAAGCAAGGGCAATGTGCCAGGCACTATGGTAGGCACTGGGAGAAGGGAGGGAAGGGAATAAGTATTATTAGAGCACTTCTTCTTTGCCAGACCCTGTGCTGAGAGCCGTGCAAATACTATCTTATGCTCACAACAACCCTGTGAGGTATTGTTTTTGTCATTTTACAGGTAAGCAAAATTGTAAGGCAAATAGTGATCAGTTATCTTGCTCGGAGTCACAGAGTTGGAAAGTGTCTGTGGCTACATTTGTAAACAGGTCTCCCTGACCCCAGGCCTAGGAAGTATAAAAATAAAAATTAACCAATCCCTGCCCTCAAGCAGCTTACATTCTCTTGGAAGAAAGAGGAAGAATGTGTCTATATCTAATTATAGATAAATATTATAAATGTATAGACAGATATAACTATAGATACATACTTTCTCTTTCTCCTGATATAATGTAAGCTGCCCTATGTATATGTATGTTTATATATGTACATATAAATATTCATACAAACATATACATATATATATACAGAGAGAGACAGACAGAGGCAAAAAGAAAAAGAGAGGTATACTTTCTCTTTCTCCACATAGAATATAATCTGCTTGAGGGTAGGGATTGTTTATATATATATATATATATATGTATGTATATGTATACATGTGTATTTATATACATGTGTGTATGTATGTACACACACAAAATGCCCACATACAAATACAGAATTACATATTTTATACATACACATATATATGTGTGTATATACGCAATGGATTTGGGTCATGGTCATATGAACAGAGATAAAAGGACAAATGCAAGAGATACTGTGGAAGTAAAACCTGGGCAAATTATTACCTAATAGTATTGTCACAAAAACCCTAAGAAGGCAGAATATTCAGGAGGAGAATATGGTTAACAGTGCCCAGGGCTACAAAGTGGTCAAGAACAGTCTTACTCAGGATGAACACATGTTAGTTGTCTGTGTACCATATATGGCATAGTAGGCTTAACAAAATAGCCTTTGTATTCAAATAAGTTAAACAAAGGACCCTACCTTCTTGAGTTGCTAAATTTGCCCTAAATTGGACTAAGCATAAGGAAATGCAACCTTTTCTATTGGTCCTAACTGTGATCCTGGGTGAATATATGATGAAGAGAAGGGACATTTCCAAAGCAAATTCAAAAGTTCAAATATATTAATGGTCTTACTAATGTGCATATAGATCATACATGCTTGGCTAACCTGTTTACCTCTTGCTGCTTTCCTGCATTGTTCTTGTTTCCCTATCTAAAGATGTTTTCCTTGTTTGGCTAAAAACTGAATGGACGGGAACTTCTCAGCCTGGATTTCTCTGCAAATCTGTAAACCAAGCTTTGTACTAGCAAAAAATATTTTCACCTCTCCATCCTCTTCCATCTTCTGCTGTTGAAGATTTGGTTAAGAGAAACTCAAACTCAATCATAGTTCAAAGAAGTGTAAAAGCAAAAATGTTTAAACTATTGAATCAGTGAGCTCCCCCTCCCTATCCAGAGAAGATAGAGTTGCTTGAGAGAGCATATAAGGGCTCATCTTAACCAAAAGCCTGCACAGAAATGACAGCTAAATAGGCTGTCAAACTCAAAATTGGACAGCCAAAGAGAAGTAAAAACAAAATCATATGTCACTGAAGACATTTCAGGAAGGAAGAAAGCAACAGCCAAAACTAGGGAATAAGTGGCCTGGCCCTTTCTTTCTGTCTGTCCCTGGGATGATTATCAAGTGGCTTGGCTGTCTTCACACCTCTTCACCCTGTTCTCCACAGGGCAGTAAATATTGTCTACCTGAGCAGGTAGACATCCATCACTTTCCCCACCCAAGGTTTCATTTAGAAAGGTAAAGCTTGGCCCTGACTGGCTGGACTCTTACCTTACATAAGATATAATTAGATTTTAACAGAACAGAAGCTAATTTGTGAGTTTAATATAGTACTGCTTTTAGAAAGTAATAAAATCCTTTTTTCCTCCCAAAGCCCTGAGCGTGTATCAGTATTACCATAAATCACACAATTTTCATTCTCACAACTTATGAGTGTTTTTTTTAATTATTATTTAAATCACCATGGATGACACAGCATCCATTGCTAGCTAATTATTCCCACTTTTAGATACAGTGGGCACTGCTTTGCAATTGAGGTTGAATCCAGAGATTTTTTTCCCATTTGGAAATATAGACTGCATTGAGCTGCTTAGTAAGAGCTTTGTATTTTGAAGTCTTAAAAAGAAGGAGGTCAATCTGTATTACAAAGCAGCAGTCATCAAAACTGCTTGGTACTGGGTAAGGGATAGAGTAGTGGATCAATGGAATAGATTGGGTACAAAAGACTCAATCATCAATGATTATAGTAATACACTATTTGATAAGCCCAAAGACCCCAGTTTCTGGGATAAGAACTCACTATTTGACAAAAATTGCTGGGAAAATTGGAACATAGTATGGCAGAAACTAGGTATAGACCATCATCTAACGCATACACCAAAGTCAAGTCTAAATGGGTGCATGATCTAGGTATAAAGGCTGATACTACACATAATCTGGGGAAGCAAGGAATAGTTTACTTGTCAGATTTATGGAAGAGGAAGGACTTTATGACCAA
>JAQQSV010011310.1:0-13034 GCA_028646515.1 Pseudochirops corinnae | reverse complement strand
GGGGAGGACATAGGAGAGATTAGATTGGGGGAGGGGGTATACAGTGGGATCACTGTTTTGGGGTGATGGGTAGGGAAAAGATGGGGAGAAAATCAGTAACTCAAACTTCCATGGAAACAAATCATGTCAACTAAAAATAAACAAAAGTTAATTAAAAAAAAGAACATCAATTAAATAATTTTGAGTCTACTTACTCCATGTAGTTAGCTGAATCTATTATTCTAGACAGTAATTTTAAGACTTCTCTGAATAACTCTACCTAGCCTTGATCAGTCTTCAGCTCTGCATTCTTTTAGCTCTCTTCTATCTCAATTTGCATGATTTTAATTTGCATATTTGACTTAGATGGATTCAGTGTTTAAGGAGTTTGGGTATTCCTTCCACCCATACAATTCAATTCAACATGGACTTATTAAGCCCTTATATGGGCAATGTACTGTTCAAGGCTATGGAGATGCATGGAAGAAAAATAACAGTCTATTTTCAAGGGGGTTTACAATCTAATAGTGAGGATAAGACATATGATACAAAGTATAATACAAAGCAGAATGTGATAAAAAGAAGTTTAAGTGCCTGGATTCCATCAACAGTTAGGGTTCTAGAGAATGTGTCTGTCCATCATTCAGTACTCTGTCTCCCATTCAGTGAGTAAGAGTCAATAAGAAATCAGGCAAATCACCCTGGCTCTCACCAACTGGCCAACTGTTTGGGACTGGATGGCTCAGAGTGAATGTAAATAGCAATTGTTTCTGTCTTGGCCAGAAATCCTGAGGGTCTTCCTCCCAGATTGATGTTTTTTTTTACTAGGTAAAAGAGGTCATTTTTTGTCTCATTTCTTAGTTGGCTTTCATCACTGAATGGGCATTGCCTCAGTGTAATGTAAAGGGAATTTGAAGATCTTCCCTGTCCCTTAATAGGCCAATGTGACTTGCTTTGAGCTTTGGCCCAGACCACAGCTTGAGTCACATGGAGCCCATGGTGGGAGAAACTTGCCAAACAGAATAGGTAGAGCAGGAAGGGTAGAGCAGGAAGAGAGAGCTAGAGAACTGGGAGATAGTGAGGCAGAGCAGGTAGAGTGAGTGAGAGAGGGAGGAATTTTGCCTAAGGAGCTTGTTTGTGGGGAGGTGTAATGCAGGTGTAATTGGGGATGGTGGCGCTCCCTGATTGGTGATATGTATAAATTTCTTTGTTACCATGGTGGAATTAGCTTTCTGGTATCTGAACAAATATCTTGATTTCATCTTTGAGGAAGAGAGTTTGTTATATTTTGTGATTCAACCTTGGAAATATGTCTGCATATTCATAGCAGGTGCTATACTCAGTCAAACTGAGACCTGGGAAAGAACTTAGCTTAAAAAGGCCACTACATCCAGGACCATCTCCTGTTGTCCTGATCTACATCTTGCCATTGGACCCAGATGACTCTGGAGGAGAAAGTGAGTCTGCTGATTTTGTGCAGCCCTGTCTCACTTAAATCCAATTCATTTGCAAGTCATGGTATCACATTCTTGGTGCCATGGTCCTCTTTTAGAGTGAAGGAAAAATAGACAACAACTCTGTCTCCTCTGCAATGGATGTTCTGGGCTTTTTATCTACAAGTATGTGACCATCATGATCTTTCAGTCACAATTCTTCACTCCCTCCCTACTGACCCCTTCTTTTCATTCTTGACCTAGATTCTCAAACCTTGATGGTCATAATGAAATGACTAGTTTAATTAAATTACAAGAAATCATAGCAAAAAATCAATATTATAAAATGTAACATTCCAAACACTTCCTAGCATCCAATCTTCACTCCTTCAGTGAAGCCTATTTTCCCTCTCTTTAATCTTCAAACCGTTCAGAGCATCTTAGACTCATAGTACACTTGTATGAGTTCTTTTATTCAGTGTTTGTTCTTTTGTATCTTCAAGTCATGACTTTAGTCCTTTGCTATTCTTCCTGCTCCTGGGGCCTCCTAAAAGATCATCAAGGCTGACACTGACTAGAAACTTCCCTTTCTTTCTAGCAATTGCTAGATCCAGGAACTCTCAAACTTGAGATTTTTAGAGGGGAAGGACCAGGCTGGCCCTGTCTGGGAATTCCCTTTCTTTCTTCGAAGATTAAAAATCAAGAAATTCCTACCACTGTGAATGTCGTTTCTCCTCTCCTAGAATCACATGACTGAGAGCATTTATAGCTGCTACAGGCTTCAGTCACTGTCTCTCCAAAACTGGATCTAGGCACTCAAAGCCCAGAAACTTGGCGTCCAAGAACATGAGAGTTCTCTACCACTCCTTCCACTGCTACCATCTCTTGGGTTAAGTGGATTATCAGTCAAACATGGGGGCCTATGCAAATGTACAGGTCTCCTCTAGGGGTTCACCCTCTGGTCTCTGGTTTCTGACATGTGTTTAGAAAAAGAAGAAGGGTATCACCTGGAACATTTTCTTCTCACATGTCAGGTTCCCAGAAATGCTGAGCCATGCTCTAGCTATCCTATTTTTCTGCATTCTCCCAGAACCATAGGTGATGAGCACCCACTGATGTATTTACTTTTACTAAGATAGCCCAAAGACACAATTGAAAGCAAACACATTTAATGAAACAGTATAGTAAGAGGAGTAGTATAACATTTCTCTATAAGATTTCCCTGGTCCACACTATCCCTTAAAGTCCCATGTTATCTAGTGGGAAAGAGTTAGCCAATATAGTGAACACAAAGGCAACACATAGGGTACCCATGTACCCCGACAGAGGCATATCACATCTTCAGTATTGCAGGACCACTGACGTCTTCTGGTGATGTCATTCTGCTGTTCCTACTGAACACTGAGTCACATCTCCATTGCTTTCCTCTGGACCTGCTCCTCAGTGGTCATGGTCACTCCTGGGCATCTCTCCTGGCTGAATGATTGCTAATTTCTCTTTTCCACAAACTTTGGGTCTTTAGCTGGAGTTTTTAGCCAAAGTGCTCCCTCTTCCCCAAAGAGGAATAGATTCTTCTATCTTTCTTTTAGCCAAGGGGCTTAAGCTTTTCCTCTTTCAGTGAGAAAGTCAGGCCCTTCATGTACCCAGTCATCAGACTAGAAAAAAATCAAAACAAAACATCAGTCACATTCTTTCCATATGGTCAGAGACCTGTGGGCTCTTAAGTAACTTCTTTTTGGAAAATAGAACAACCAGTCAATTAATTAGAGTCCAGAGAAGTTAGTCATTTTTTAAACCTAATTCCTCTAACCAATTACATTTTTAAAAAAACTACCTGAATCAGTTTTAAAACCTAATTGCTCTAATTAATCCCACTTACAGGATGAATATCTACTTCAAGCCTCTCTGAATTAGAGTCAGAAAGTTCCCTTAACTTCTGACATAGACATTCCCCTCAAACAAATTCAGAGGCTACATTCTGACAAACCATAAAAGACTATCTGAATCCAACATAATTTTCCTCTGTATCTTTCCCAATATCCATGACCTTTCAGATACCACACAGTGGCTCAACAATTACATCTGTCACTCATTTAAGTACCCAAGCCTGTATTTCATCTGGGTTAGATGACTTGAATTTATGAAGGGCTATTAGGTACTGTCTCCCTATTTCCTTGTTTATCTTGGGTATCAACTCCCTCCTAATCATTTTTGTTCTGTCCTCTTTGGTGCAGAGATCATTCTCTTTATCAAAGAAAACCAAAAAAAGTAAGAGGTGAGCTGATTTGGCCTCCTGCTATTATCAATGATCATCCCCTCCACCACAAACAGCGCTCCTGTTCTTTGATCCTTCTTTTTTTTTCTTTTCCATAAACAGTTTTTAAAAAAAACTAGGCAGCTAGGTGGTGCAGTGGCTAGGGTGCTGGGCCTGGAGTTGGGAGACATGAATTCAAATTCAGCCTCAGATACTTGCTGTGGGATCCTGGGTTAACCTCCGTTTGCCTCACTTTCCTCACCTGTGAAATTGGGATCCTAATAGTATCCAACACGTAGGGTTATTGTGAGATCAAATGAGATAATAACTGCAAAGCACTTAGCACAGTGCCTGGCACATAGTCAACACTACATAAACGTCAGCCATTATTAAATTTTTAAAAATCCTTCGTTTTCCTTACTAATAGCTCATTCTGATATTGATACATTTTGTTTTTACAAGAAAATCTTCCCAACAAACGAGTTTACAAAGTACATTTTCCCAAAACAGATGATTGATTATGAACAGAAAAAAAGCAGCCATATGTCCCATAGCTTTGTCGGTGGGGCACTAATATTGACTCTTTTCTCAGAGTTGCATTGCCTCTCCCTTTGGTCTTTATTTATACGATTGTAATCATTGTGCACATTGTTCCTTTGGCAAATCTGTCAACATCTCTCTGGATTATTCATACTTGTCCTTCCTTAGTGGGCCATAATGTCCAATTACACTAATATTTCTTAATTTGTTCATCTATTCCCAAACCCTGGAGCATATATTTTATTTTTTCCTTCCTGTTATTACTTTTTAAATCCTGCTAGGACCATTTTTGTGTGATTGGATCATTTTTTGCTGTTAATAACCTCCTTAGGATGTAGTCCTAGGTCAAAGATATGAAGAGATAAGTTACTTTTCTTGAATAATTCCAAATCATTTTCCAAAGTAGAATTGAATCAGTTCACAGTTCCACAGAACAGCTGAACCAATTCACAGTCATGAATTGGGGTGCTCACTTTCCCAAAGTCTCTCCATCTTTTTGAGTCTTTGTTAGCTTGATATCTCTGGGTTGTTTTAACTTGTATCCTTATGATTATCGATGATTTTGAAAATTTTTAGGTGTTTGATTTTTTTCCTCTTGTTTTCTTTTTAAGATATTTGTTAATGTATTTTGGCAACTTATCTATTAGGGTCATATACTTGTGTCAATTCCCTAAATAGTTTGGATGGTCAAACTTCTATCAAAGTTATTTGGTACAAAGGCTTTAATTATTTAGATCTCTTGTTATTGCAAAAAATGTTTTATAGTATTACAAAATTCCTGCATGTCTCGGTTACCATATAGTTAATGATAAAAATAATAAAAATGTATTAATTAAGTGTTTACTATATGCTTAGCACTGTGCTAAGTACAGATGTATAGAAATACAAGAAAGCAAGATAGTCTGTATCCTCAAGAAACTTAGGTTTTATGGTGAGTGGAGAATGAGATAACATACATAGAAGATCACAAAAATGGGACTTTGGGGCATATGTTTTGGAGAAGGCTAAGTTATGTAAAGTCCTGCTTCTGGGGGAGATTAGGTGAAAGTTCATCTATCAGAATCCATGGTTTTATGGGGCATAGTTCAGGTTCCAGTGGGAGGGAAACAAAGAAGATAACCAGAGTACAGGTGGCATGGTTCAGAAATGACTGGGAAGAATCATTTAATAGATTCTGTTGTTGTCTTAAATAAAAATCATTAAATTGTTTAATGGATTAGATAGACCTTAGATAGACCTTCTCTTCCTACCCCTTCTTTCTGCATTTGTTTGTAATATAATAGTCTTTGAGGTAAGACTTGGACTGGTAACCTTGCAATGGGAACTAAGTTGCTAAACTCAGAATTATATTTCTTTCTAGTACAAGTGAAAAGAACTCATTATCAAAGTTGGGACTAGAAGTACGAGTTTTCCCATACAGTAACAGTTTTAAAAATCTTGTTGGACAGAGTCAGAGAACGATTAGAGAAAAAGATGGTAAACCAGCAGATGGAGGACTCTTCCGGAGGAAACATTGAAGACCCCAACTCAAAGTATATTCTGCATATAGGTACATTATAGTGGTTACAACAACCTCCTTTTCCTACTATTCCCTTTTAGGCCAGACCATATCACTTGCTTGATCATTTTTTTTTGGCCTTTTTGAGGAGGGAAGGCAGGATAATTGGGGTTAAGTGACTTGCCCAAGGTCACACAGCCAGTAAGTGTATCAAGTGTCTGAGGCTGGATTTGAACTAAGGTCCTCCTGACTCCAGGGCCAGTGCTCTATTCACTGTGCCACCTAGCTGCCCCTATTTTTTCTTTTAATCAACCTTCCATAATAAATTTGTTTTGTTTTAGGTAATCCCTTTCCTAATGCTAACCTACCATTTAAATAACCTTTCTCTTCCTCTCTATCTCAGCCCAGTGACTTGTTTAAGTTTATTGTACTTAATAATACCAATGTAATTTATTTTAGTGTTCTCTTTCCCAGATCATGTAAGAATTCAATTCCTGAAAGAGCCATTCCTTCCCATTTCCCATTTCTATCAGGTTGAATTTCACTAACAGTTTCCAAATACAAGAAATATGAAGTTCCTCCCTCTTATTTCTTTTTTTTCCTTTTCTAGAGTATTTTGTTGTTGTTGTTACCGTTGTTTATTTTTTTAATGTCTAGAGTTTGGTTCTCTCAATAATCTTTGTACTGGGTGGTTCTCTGCAGTAACTATTGTCTTTTCTTTCTTTTTTAGAATATGAGCCCTGAATCATCACTTAGACCCCTTTGAACTATTCAAATTTATTTATCTTTCTTAGGTTTCTTTCATCTGGTTCATTTGCATGTCAAAGATTCTACTCAGCTCTATTGTTTGTCAAGAATGCTTAGAAGTCATTGATTCTGTTAAAATTCATACGCTCTGAGACTTAGAGTGGTGGGACCTTAGAGGTCTTCTGTTCTGTGCCCTTTCATGTTACAGATGAGATACTGAGGCCCAAAGAGTTTAAGCAACTTGACCATTGTCACAAAGGCTGTAAGCAGCAAACCCCATACTACCTCTTGGTCCATTTATTTTTCTTTTAGGATTATGCTCAATATTGAAATCTTAAATACAAATCCTTTCCCTTACTTTTCAGCGTAATATATTCCAATTTGTTTCTGACTGGAGTTTAGTGGTCTCTTCCCAGCTGCTTGCTATATTTTCTGTTTGACTGGAAATTATCAGCAATATTTCTGTGCATGTTAAATCTGGGGTTCTTCTCTGGTGGTTGCCTGTGCATTCTATTGGTGAGATAATAATAGCTAACTATATCAATTTATATAACACTTAGTATGTACCAGGCTATAAGTGCTTTACAATTATCATCTCATTTTATCCTCACAACACCCTTGGGCAGTAGGTACTATTTTCCCCATTTTACAGATGAGGAAATGGAGACAAACAAGGTTAAATGACTTGCCCAGAGTCACACAAGCTAGTAAGTATCTTAAGTCTTCCTATCAGGTCTTCCTGACTCTAGGTCTGACACTCTATCCACTATGCCAGCTAGATCTGTCTTCTGGTTCTAATATTTCAGAATAACTTAATTTTTAAAGTTAATTTTATTTTAAGATTTCTCAAAATATAATTTTGAAGTTTTTTTGTTCCATCATGTCTTTCTACAAAGTTTCCAAATTTTATATCCCAGGTCAAACATTTTAAGTCATGCTTTTTATTGTAGATATTTTGTACATTATTCCAAATTTGCTATCTTAACTTTTCTTTAATAGTTCATATTATACCATTGGATCTTTAAATCCTTCATTCTTTTTTTTTTTCAGGGTATCCACTGCTTTCATAAGATTTCCAAGCTTCTATTCCAAGGTATAGATAATTCTTTTGAGTTTTCATTAAGAGCTCAAATCGTACTCCTTACTTTTTCCTTTGGTTCTTTCTATCCACTCTCAAGGTTATTGCGACCATTTCATTCTGTCTTCAGGAGTTCTAATTTTAATTGTTGCTATTTTAATATTGGCATTCTCTTACTCCATAGCATGTTTACATTTTGGGAGTTCTTTGCTTGTTCATTTTCTGTATGCTGCTTTTTTTTTTTTATGTGGAGGCCTTGGTAGAGGGATGGGAGAGGATTTCTTTCCTTTCCCCTATTTTATTTGTGGTGTTTGTTTTTAGCTTATATGATGCATTTCTAGCTGTTTGGAAGGAGAGCTAGGCTTACATAAAGATTCTCATTCGGTCTTACAGGAAGCACCTTTTCTTTTGTTTCAGTTAGCTTTGGAGCAGACCTGGGTCCCTCTTTCATCTGATGCTGAAAGTTCTGTCCTGTCTAGATCACTGGGGCTGGTCTAAGTTATTGCTGAGGAGAGACTCTGAGAGGCAAGAACAGATGCTGAAGTGGCTGGTAGAGGTCTTTAGTAGTGGTTCACCACACCTGCTGATAGACCCAGCAGCCTAGTAGCAATCACTCTGCCTAACCTAAATCATGAATCCCAGGGTAGGGAACGCTGATTAGAGAATTGAGAGGGAGGAGCACAGAGTGTAAGAGGAAACAGGGAATTGATAATATGGTCCTGTGCTATTTTTGTGTGTGTGTTATACAATTACCTTATAGGAATCTTTTCTTTCTCTCTTTTTTTAAAAAATACTATATTAAGCCCATTTCTTTTTGAGATAATGAATGGGAGTTGGCTTTATATATAACCTCTCACTCAACTATCTTCTCTCTGTCATACTTTAAAAATTCATCCTCCATTATCTATCTTTGCTTCTACCTTCTACATGTGTCTCTTAAAATCTGAGTTGATTGGCAAATTCCCAGTGGATCCACAGTGGACTCTAGATCGTTTTCATTTTTTCCCCTCTCACTGAAATTATTTCACCATGCTTTCAAAATTTAATTATTGAGAATTTTCAGTTCCTCAAATCTTTCTCTGAACCTTCCTCAAATCTGTTCTTACAAAATCTAGAGTGCACATCAGATGTTGGCAACCTTCTTTTTCCTTATCTACCACAAATTATAAGCATTGTCTTTACTTTCACTGAGTGAGGCAAGATACATCTTCCCCCTCAGAATTCTGGGTGTTTCTCTTCTAAATGATATCAGCTTGAATCTCCATTCTGGGTGTGTTTTCATCATTGTTAGCTACCTGTAAGTAGTTCCCCAATTCTATTTAACCAAATAACATCAATTAGTTTTTTAAAGGAAATATTAATTTAAGATAGCAATAAAATGTTTTTTAAAAGAAAGCTATGCAATAATCCAGGAGAAAGGTGAGGAGGACTCAGGTAGTTATTATGTGAATAGAAAGAAGGAAACAGATGTGATAGATGTTATGGAGGGAAAAATGACAAGATTTAGAAATTGATTAGACACATGGGGTGAGAGAGAACAAGAAGCAGAAGATGCCTCCAAGACTGCTAACCTGAATAAACGGAACTTCTGAACACCATAAACAAAACAGTAATCAAAAGAATATACAGTTTACCTCTAGGAGGGTGGGGAGCAGGGTAGGGGGGCCACTTATGTAGGAAATTGCAAACTCCAAAATACATAGTAGTTAAGTTGAACAATTCAAATGACAAACAAAAAATTCTATAAACAACCAGGAGAAAGTCCTTCAAATATGAAGGAAAAGAAATTCAGATAACACAAGACATTTATGATACACCAAAGGAGGAGATGGAATAATGTATTCTTAAGAGCAAAGAAGCTCAACATATAATCCAAGGTGACATATCCTACAAACCCGAGTCTAATCACTAATGAAAAAAGTAGATAAATAAAAATTTAATAAAAGTTCAATTTTTAAAAGAGATTTGAAGCATTCCTACAAAGAAAACCAGACCTGAGTTGATTATTCGCTTTACAAACACCCAAGACAACAGAAACACAAGAAAAGTAACCAAAGAGAGCAATGATTCTCCATTAACAGCTCTGCTTGGTTTTGACCTCACTAACATCATGTTACCCCTATGATAAGCTGATCATCAGAAATCTAAAATCTCATCACCATACAAGTTAACTCAACTTTTAATACTCAGCATCTTCTTGACTCCCTCAGTTGCCTCTCCTCTGAGTAGACGACTAGAAGGCAGAGCAAAAAAGTTTTCCGAAAGTTTTCCTTTGTAGAGGGCTCAGAACTTTCCAAGTGGCTTTTCATTTGCTATCAGCTGCTCTACTTGGATAACATATACATCCTAGTGCATCTTCCACCTACTTTTTGGCTTCTTTTTGTGTATTATCTTTTCCCATTAGATTGTGAGCTCCTTGGGGGCAAGGAATGCCTTTTTCTTATTTGTATTCTGAAAGAATTGGGGGAACAGGATTTAGGTAAAGATAAAAACTTGAAGCGGTATATAAAAATTGAGATTCTCTAAAGTCTCAGATGAATTATGAGTTCCTAATTTTATGTTCTTCTTACAGCTATGTTCTTAATAGGATTAGCCCTATATGGCTTGAACTGGTTTTCAGCACCTGAAGTAGTTACAGGAAAACCAAATGTAGTAAGTTGTACAAAATTATATTGAGTCTTGTTACTGGTAGATTTTTAGCAAAATTACTTAGGACTCTCTACAAGTGATTTGGAACCAGAGAAGCAGAGTCTCCTTCAGAGCTGTCCTGAAAATTAGGCCTATTCCAAAATGTCTAATAGAAGATTTTTGTAGGGCTCAGACAACCACATGGGACATCTGGGACTCAAGATAACATGTGATGATTAAATGGGCATTGGGAGTGTGTTACTAGGATACAAGGAGAGTTGATATTATTGAATACTGATACTCATCATTGTATTGATTTGGTCTTTTGTTTCATGCTGTATATGTTTGCTGAATTTTCTTGGTTACTTTGGTGACGTGTAAATTTCTCCTCTCAAAATTAGTCCATTGTGGGCCCTCTACATATTGTGATCTGTAGACTGACTTAGTTTACCTATAGAGTGTATTTAACAAGACTTGTATATCATCATTATTGTTCTTAGACTCTGTGTTAGCTGTTGTACTAAGCTATGCAAAAGGATGCTTCCCAGTGTTTTCTTGATATACAATGTTGGTGGTGAGCATGAGCACATTAAAAAGCTTATAAATTTGGCTTATAAATAAGTGGTCCATGGGGAGAATGAGCTGTCCCCCACTCCTATGCATCAAAGGGAGGAATTGAGTGAACCACACTGACTCCATTTTGTGACAATTCTGAATCCAGTTCAATTCCCTTTCTATTCAATTATGGGTCTAGTCCAATTTCCATCTTGTGAGAAAACTTTACTCAATTATGGAAATTGTGAGAAAACTTCCTTGCCTTGTTTGAATCTATTCCTGCACAGCTGGGAACCTGGACCACCTCCACCTGTTGCTTAGAGACCAGATTTGTTTAAGGCTTAACGAAGAACCTAGGTTATGCTGACCAGAAATCCAGTTAGATCTAAAGATTGATGCAAGGCGTTTTCTCACAATTATACATCTGAAGCAACCCATATGTCTTACCTGAAAACTGGTCCCATCCTGGTCAATCAGTTACTGTTTCCTTGGTCCTTTGATTGGATACAAATACTTGGGGTGGAGGGGGTGAGGGGTGGAGTGGAACACTTCTTTTTCTGATTTCAGAGAATTGCACCTGTTTGCTCCCACTCTCCCAACTTGGAAACTCCCTAATCTTTCCTACTATTAGAAATCAGATTACCTAATCATGTATTCTGGTTTATATCCTACTACTTGATTTCTTTTATTGCATAAAAATCTGTTTCTCCCTGTATTTTGGGATCCAGTGCCAAGCTGAAGAAGCCTGGTCCCTATCTGTCAAGTAATTAGCATGTGTTGCTTAATAAATCAATATGCTCAGAAGTTCAAATCTTTGTTTCCTCAGTTATTTCAGATTTTACCCATCACAATTCCCAGTGCTTAGCACAGTGACTGGCAGAGAGTAGGCATTTAACAAATGCTTACTTAATTAAATTGAATTGAATAAATGCGTAGACAATGAAATAAATTACCCTGGGGGAAAAGGTTTTTAAAAAAACCTAAAGAGACATATAAAGGGTTAATAATAAGAACAACAAAAACCTATCAAAGCAACAGAAAAATCATTAAGTAGTTGTTTTTTTTTCCTTAAAAGTACACAGGGAGATAAGGATACAAACAAAAAAGCTAACTAGAAGTGAGGGTGGAGAAGTAGGCCTAAAACATCACGGACTAAACCTCACAACACTGACTACAGATGAATCATTACTTTTTGTAGCACTAAATTGCAAAACAGGAGGATGCATGAAAGAGGACAAGGGAGAAAATGGATATATTGGAATACATTATGTACCCTAATCAAGGTTAACAATAAGGCAAAGATAACTCCTGCAGTCTCTCAGGAAGAAGGCTTACAAGAGAATTCCTGAAGGAACAAAGGGAGAACTTTAAAACAGGGGGAAAGAAAGCAAGGAATTTTGTTTCAGTGGTGGGAGGGGATCTAACTGAAGTACACATCCATGAAGGAAGCAAAATATTTATAAAAGAAATGGGCACCTTACAATGGGTATAATATGCTGTGATTTGGTGTTTAGAGAGACTATTCATCCTGCCTCAGAAGAAGGGGAATCAGTGCTCCTGGTTAAAACTAATCCCCAGAAGAGTGGTAAGGCATGGATGTTGAAAGGAGACTTCATGGGAAAAATGGGGAAATGGGAAATGGGAAAAAATGACCATGGAGAGAATAAAGGGTAGTAATGGACTGCACAATCTAGGACAAGAAAATTTATACCCTTGGTATAAATCTATCTATCTATCTGAGTGAGGCACAACAAAAAAAGTGGGTCAGGGGGCAAAATCTATTAGGCAATAAATATAAAAACTATTCAGAAGAGGCAATGCAAAATAGGTACCTTAGAAGTTTTACAAATAATAATGAGTAGATGATGAGTGTATAATGAGTAATAATGAGTATAATAAGTAAATATAAGAGCTAAGAATCAAAGTCTAGAATGTACAGAAAAGGAAAAGAAATAATGAAGAGAATGAGAAAAAGAAATTTTTTTTGTTACCAAATATTGTTATTTTTGCCTTCACAAAAATTACAATCAATTCACAGTCATTCGATTTTAAGCTACTTGAAGGCAGAGACTCTTTTTTGCCTTTCTTTTGTGTTCCCAGCACTTTAATACAATGCTTTGTCCATAGTAAGGCTTAATAAATACTTGTTGACCTAACAATATCTGTCATATATATCCCCTTCTCACCATTTACACAGTCACTACCCTAACTCAGGCCTTTGTTGCCTTTCACCTGGGCTGCTATTACATCAGTTTTCTCTTTTTTTTAAAACTTTTATTTATTTTAGTTTACATCATTCATTTCCACAAGATTTTGAGTTAC
>JAQQSV010011309.1:0-13034 GCA_028646515.1 Pseudochirops corinnae | reverse complement strand
GCCCTACTGAAAAGTGACATAGGAAAGAATAGACTGGGGGAGAGGGGACACACTGGGATAGCTGTTTTGGGGTGGTGGGTGGGGGAAAGAGGGGGAGAAAATATGTAACTCAAAATCTTGTGGAAATGAATGATACAAACTATAATAAAATTTAAAAAAAAAGTAGTATGCATTGTGTGTGTGCGTGTGTTTAATTACAGTCTTCTCTAGGGTCAAGTATGGAGAGGAAAAAAAGTATACAGCACACAACAAAAGAAAACTTAGAAGAAACTACAGAAAACAATATGTAGTAGTTATTACATAGTTTTTACCAAAAAAAAAGTGCAGTAGGCTGCCCCAGGAGGTAATAGTTTTCCCCTTATTCGCAGTTTTCAAGGAAAAGCTGGTATGTTGTAGAAAGGATTCTTACTGTGGCAAAGCAAAGATGGCAGAGCAAATGTAGGGACTCACCTAAGCTCTCCCCCAAACTCCTCCAAATTATAGTGGAAGGGAAGAGGGGGGAGATGAGTAGAAGACAGTGAACCTTATTGTCATCAGAACTGGCTCAAAAAGAGAATAACATACACACTTAACTAGGTATAGAAATCCATCTTACCCTACAGGAAAGTAAGAAGGGAAGTGGATCAAAGAAGCCGGGGAGGGGTATGATAGAAGGGAGGGCAGATTAGAGGAGGAGGTAGTTAGAAGTAAAAACACTTTTGAGGAGAGACAGAGTGAAAGGAAAGAGAGAATAAGAATAAACAGGGGTGGGGAAATAGGATGAAAGGAAATACAGTGAGTAATAGTAACAGTGAAAAAAATTCTGAAACAAGTTTCCCTGATAAAGGTCTCACTTCTCAAACATAATAAAGAATTGAGTCAAATTTATAAAAATAAGAGCAATTCCCTGACTGATAAATGATCAAAAGATAGAATCAGTTTTCAGATGAGGTAATCAAAGCTATCTATAGTCATATAAAAAATATTCTAACTCACTACTGAATGCAAAGTGAAGAAATTCTGAGGTACTACCTCATACCTATTAGATTATCTAACAGGACAGAAATGATAAATGACAAGTGTTGAATGGGATATGGGAAAAGTGAGACATTAATGCACTATTGGTGGAGTTGTGAACTGATTCAACTTTTCTATAGAGCAATTTGGAATTATGCCCAAAGGACTATAAAACAAATTGTGGCATATGATTATGATGGAATACTAATGTACTATAAGAAATGATAAGCAGGATGCTCCCAGAAAAACCTGAGAAGACTTGAATGGGCTGATATAAAGTGAAATGTATTGTATACAAAGTAACAGCAATGTTATAAGATGATCAGCTGTGAATGTCTTAGCTATGAGGGATCTATGATGAAAAATACTATCCATCCCCAGAGAAAGAACTGATGGTGTCTGAATACAGATTGAAGCTTATTTTTTTTACTTTATTTTTCTTCAGTTTGCTTTTGTCTGTTTTCTTTTACAACATGACTATTATGAATACGTTTTGCATGATTATGTATGTATAACCTATATTAAACTGCTTGCCTTCTCAAAGGCGGGGGGGGGGAGAGAATGTGAAACTCAAAAGTTTTAAAAACAAGTGCAAAAATTTATGTAACTGGGGGAAAACAAAATACTAATTTTTTTTTTTAAGACAGTATTTTTATTAAGTATGGGTTGGAAGGGATGGCGGCCTCTCCCAAATCTAAGATTCCATGATTCCTGAACAGGAATAACAACAGGTCCATGACCATCAATAAAAAACAAACAAAAGCAGTACATTTCTGTATTATCTGAAATATTTTTGGAATACATAAAAGGGGATATGGTATGTTCCTGGCAACATGATTACTTCTCAACAATATAAATTTTGTCACTATGAATTACCTACAATAATTTCTAGTCTTTACAAATATAAACATACTTTGAGAAGGAAATGGGATAGAGCATTAATTCAAAATTCCTAAAGAAATCCTCTTCTAACAAAAAAAACAATAAACTGAGGATTAATTGTAGGCCCTGGACCATGGAAGAAAGATAAACCCAGCTACTTATGCTGACCTCTGGTTTGGACTCCAACTCATCCGATAACATTGATTCAGCTTCCAAATCCTGTAGCTGTTAAGGGGAGTTACAACAATCAACTGAGTCAACGACTACGTCCTGTTATTCTCATGTTTCCCAACAGAGTATAATGATCTTCTTGTAGCTAAGTGGCTCTGGTCAGTTAATCAATTTAACCTAAAACAGAAAAGGAAAACATAATCAGCTCAGAATTCCTAGTAAATAACGACCCAAAATCACAAGTTATTGAACAAATCAACAACGCGAACAAGTTTTTGAAAAATTATCCCCAAAACTTTTTCTAAAGTCACACAAACTTTCATCAGTGCTTCCCATCCTTACCACTGTCATGATGATGAGGGCATGGCAGCGAACAATGATCACTAGAAGGAGTACAGTATCAGCGTGGTATCTCCAGTTTATATTTAAATTTTCACTTTCTTACAGGCTAAATTCTGTCAGAGACTAGGCATGTGAGTCCATACTGGTTTGAATGACTATTACTAGCAGGATAAAAAAAAGAATTAGCCAAAAAGCAAAATGTTCAGTGTATATAAATCTAAGGAGAACTCAATAAATACTTTCTTGAATGAAATCCTTATTTTTCATCCTGCAGAAATAACAATTTACAAAATGTATATGACAACACACTTTGAATTTTTTCTCACACAAAATTAACCATGATTCCCTGAGTCTGCCTTTCACAACACTCTCACTTTATTTCATATTCTTCCCCCATCTCTACCCTTGCAGGAAATGATCCTGTAACAAAAATTAATCCACAGAAGTAAAAATCCAGCTTGGCAACATACCTTTCAGTTGCTTCTTCTACCTTACCTTGTCCTCTTTCTCCTTGTACTTACTTCCTACCCTGTGTTTTACCTGGCATACTGCCTGGTTCCTTCTTTCACTACCTACCACTAAAATAAAGTCTGCTCCTGAGACCACTGAGTGGTTCCACCAGTACAACTGTACATGTACTTCTAGAGTTAATCTTGAGTCTCCATCATGCCTACTTCTTATTACCTACCAGCCCTTCTAAACCAATCAAGTAAATAGGTCCCAAACCTAAAGAAAGCACTTCCTCCCCTTTCTATTCATTAGGTTTTAATGGAAACTGATTTTGGGGCTTCTACGACAGACTTCTACTCTTGACCTAGTGAAAACTGGAACATTGAGAAGGAATAGTCAGTCATATATTGTATTCTAAAAGTTAACAAATTCAACTCTTTTAATAATATAAAAAACAATCAGTTTCTATAAACTAGGCCCATTGGATAGTGATTTTTTAAAAATTACTGTCAATGTTATTCAATAAAACCATGATAAACTTTTTTTTAAATTAGTAACAAGACGGGGCAGCTAGGTGGCACAGTGAATAGACTCCAGCCCTGGAGTGAAGAGAACCTGAGTTCAAATCCAGCCTCAGACACTTAACATTTATTAGTCATGTGATCTTGGGCAAATCACTCAACCCCAACTGCCCTGCCTTCCCCCTCCAAAGAGCAAAAAAAACAAAAAAAAAAATTAGTAGCAAGATACAAATATTTCTAACTTGTCAGTTATTCCCTTTAAGTTCCCATTAGCTCTCTTTCTTCTATATTCCTTTTTACTCTTTCACTTGTATAGTCACAATGTGTAGTCTGTTCTGGTACTGTTTTTTTTCCTTTTTTTTTGCATGTCTTCATAAAGGTCTTCCTAACTTTCTTTATATTTTTCATACTTACTTGTCTTAGTTGCATTACAGCTTCCCATTATGATAATGAACAATATAGTTAATCAACCCCTTAATTTTAGAAGTACAAGTCTATATTCATTGGCTTTTTGCACTTCCTCCACAAACCCCATAAAAATTTTACCAAGTGTAAATTGTGTCAAGTATTTTATCCAATTCTATGAAGAAATCATTGTTATTTTGCTTGATATTACCTTAAATACTCAAATTAAGGTTGGGAATATCGTCATTTTTACTTCACTAATTTTGCCCAGCCAGAATGTTCCCTTAATTATTTTTCTTCTGTCATTTCAGTTTTACGAGTTGTGTCCTGTTCAAAGTCACATATGTTTCTGTGTTTACTGGTGGGCCAAACTAATGAAGAAAAAATGAACTGGATATTTCAAATTAACAATAATAATATTATCTTCATTATTATTAATTGGAGTTTTAAGATTAGTAAGTTTAAAAATGCACTAACTTCTGAGACAGTGTGCAAGTGTAAACTTAATTTCCAAATATTTAAATGAGATTTTTAAAATTACCTTACTCTTTACTGAAAGTATTTTTTCACATTCAAACAGGAAAAGCAGGCATGTATGTAATCTTCATCACTGCAGAGAATATCCACAACATATCCACAACGGAGATCACAGATCCAACATACAACATTAGAGTATCTCTTAATGCCTATAACTTTACTAAACACATTTTCAATTAATTTTTGTTTGAGATAGTTGAGTTTTCTATCATGTCATCTGCAAATAATGATATTCTGACCTCTTCATTTTTTTGTTTATCACTCTATTTTTTTTCCTGTCTTATTACAAGTACTAGTATTTGATAGGGTCAGACAGAAGAATTCAAAATAGGTACTCTTGTTTTATACCTTTTCAGATCCCAAAGTTGTTAGTGTTCTCTCCCTATTCAAATTATCGTGCTCAATAAAATTTAAGTCTCTCAACATCAGGGATTGTCTCATTTTTGTTTTTATATCTCTCCTACATAGTAGGTGCTTAATAAATGTCAAACTGAATCTCGAAGAATAAAAACAGCAGAAACAGAAACCCATTGGATTACTCAACCCTAACTTCCCAAAAATCTTTTAAGTCAACTTAATTTAGTTTTCCCTACATCTATGAATACTTTTAAAAAAAATAAGAGAGAACCTAAGAAAAATTAAGGCCTCCATCTGCTGATCAGATAAATAGCTGAAGGCAGCCCTTTCACTATGATATCTACTCTTCCAAAAACATCTGCTGAGCCAGGCACAACCAACTGTAGTTGCCCTTAGTCAGCAGGATTGCAACCCTCCATGCTCTCCCTTTCCATCTGATACAATGAATAACACAACAACGAATATTTTAATCTATTGTTTGAGTTACAAAATAACAAAATCTTCAATTATTAATGAATCTAAACAATACATAATAAGTCAATTTTATATACAATTGATTCATAACAAGGAGATTTTGATCTTAAGACATTCTCCCTCCTTTTTCACTTTTTATCACTAAAGCATAGCTGTTTTCCCCTACTGCTTAGTTTATCAAGAGCAGCTATTAATAGCTTGCTGACATGGTAGTAACCTATAAACTTCTTTCCTACCACCTAGGGCCAATTCCAATACCGGTCCTCTTTTCTACCTTTACACCCACCTAAAAAGGCCATAATAGCAATAAAGACAATAGAATCATGGTCAAGGGTCAATAATTATATCAATACTGCTTGGGATATGAGACTAAAGCTATGCATATTCTTAAATTTTGGTTTGGTTTCACTCACATAAGGAAAAAAAAAAGATTTCATCCATTATCTATAATGTCACTTTTTTTTTTTAAAGCACACCAGATCTCTATACTGTTACTGTTATTCAATGGAATTTAGATACTACAACAAAATTTCAGATTCTATACAACTCTGCAATGAATTCACTCAGAGAACAAAAGCCTTGAACTTAACAGTTCAATTAACCGTCTCAAATGGAACAGTCTTGACAATAATAGTTACAAAGCAAATGCATAAAACTAGCAGTTTTTCTTATCAGTAACATCTAATGAACTCCTTCTGTTCTCTTAGAGGCCAATAACTAACTTTTGATAACTTGCATCCTTCTACAATGTAATTCTACTTCTGGTTCATTTTAATCAATATTACCCTCAAGTAACAGTAAATTGAAAAAAGGAATAATTTGTCAAAAAGCCTAAGGTCTCTTTTTTTTTCTTTTTGCTTTTTGGAGGGCAATCGCTAGTAAGTGTGTCAAGTGTCTGAGGTCACATTTGAACTCAGGTCCTCCTGACTCCAGCGCCAGTGCTCTATTCACTGCGCCACCTAGCTGCCCCTAAGCCTAAGGTATCTTAACCAGAATCTTGACTACAACTAATTGTGTGACATGAACAAATGACTTATCTATGAGGACCTCAGTAATCTTTGGAAAATGGTAATATTATCACATCATAACTTTGAAGTTATACTGAATAAAACTTAATAAAAAATAAAGTATAAAATACTGCAGAATCCAATTAGTTAATAAAAATGAAATTAAAACCAGGTCAAATAAAGTGAGCACACTTCTTATTTAAAATGATCCAAATAATCAAGATTACAACTGAGTGCAACAGACAGGGTTATGCCATGGAAAGCACTGGATTAAGATTCTATTACTGGGGCGGGTAGGTGGCACAGTAAATAGAACACAGGCCCTGAAGTCAGGAGAACCTGCGTTCAAATCTGGCCTCAGACACTTAACACAAAAACTAGCCGTGTGACCTTGGACAAGTCACTTAACTCCAACTGCCCTACCTTCCTCCCTCCAAAAAGCAAAAAACAAAACAAAAAAAAGATTCTACTACCTATTAGCTACATGACCTTACATTTATAAAACTGGGATATAAAACCCCATCTATAAAACTGGGATAATACCTGACTACCCTTCACTATCATTCTCTCAAGTTACTGAACCTTTCACACTCAAACTCCCAGAAAACAACATTTTATACTTATTGCCTCTACTTCTACTCTCACTCGTTTCTAATTCCCTTGCAATTTTGCTTCTGGTCTCACTGCTCAACTAGAACGCGGATTACTAACTTTCTCCAAAATTACCAACTATCACTTAATTACCATACTCAAAAGCTTTTTCCTCAATAATCATCCCTGCCTGATATCACCATAGCACATTCACTAGTCTTTCTGCATTTCTGTGAAAATGTTCTATTATGTTTTCCTTCCTATCTGTCCAAAGGATCTCTCTAGGGTTTTCTTCATGTGGATGCACCTGTGTGCCGTACTGGGCCTTCTTTTCTATCTTTACACTCTCTTGTGATCTCAACTGCTTCCAAGAATTCAACAATCTATGATTCCCAGATCTATATATGCAGCCTTCATCTCTCTCCTTTCTCCAATTGCAAACATCAAATGTCAACAGACATCACAAATTCAACATGTCCAATACAGAATCTTTCCCTTTAAACCCACATCTCTTCTTAATTTCCTTATTTCTGTTAAGAGCACATTCTTCAATCACCCGGGTTTACAAAATATAGAAATCATTTTTAGCTTTCCAATTCTACTCACACATATTCTTCCCCCATATCTAATCAGTTTACCTCTTGGTCTCATTTCCCCTCATCTCATCCCTTACATCACAACCACCTTAGTCTCAGTTGTGATTATCACAGTTGTGGATGATTTCAGCTTCTTGATTGGTGTTCTCGAATCTAATGTCTTATTTCTTTATTTTCCAAATAGCTGCCAAGCAGATATTCCTAAAGCACAGGTCTAATCTAAAGAGCAAGTCATTCTTCTGACACAAGATCCTTCAGTGGCCCTCCACTACCAGTTGTATTTTCTGTATTTTTTTGTATTTGCTCCACTTTTTCCATTACGCTCTTGACTTTCCAGCTCCAGTTTCTTCCTAGATAGATACTTTACTCCTCTCACAATCTACTTTTCAGCCTAACAGATTACTTGCTCATCCTTGTATAAAGCATACACACTCCTGTCCCTATGCTTTTACAGAGGCAGCAGCCCTTGCCTGGGATATTCTCCCTCTTTCCTATTTTTTGGGTCCCATTGCTCCCTTCGAGAACCACCTCCCTCAAGAAGTCTCTTAATTATCCCAGTTGTCAGTGCTCCCCCAATCATTGTGTTTATATATTAATTTTCTATATATATTGTATTTACTTGGGTGTAAAAATGTTGTACCTCACCAAGTGAGGTTTCCTGAGGACAGGGACTGCCTCAATTTTGTATCTACAATGCCTACCATACAGCAAGCATTAAAATAACAAGTAAGTCAACAATGGTCCTCAACATAAAGAATAAATTTTAAATATGTGCTTAATGGTAACATATTAATATACAGCAATGAGTTTGCTAAAATTACTAATATAAAATCTGAATAATGATATGCTAGTAGCTTGACCCCTGATTTAAGAGGCCACTTTAACAATTCTCTAACCACTGCCCAGTCTGTGTCTTTGCCCCTTTTAGTCCTCTCTGTACATGGCTGGGCCACAGGAATTTATATCAACAGTATTTTAACAGACTAAGACACAAATCCTACTAACGTCAGTGCATTTTGCAGACAAAACATTTAGAAAAGAAAAAAACATGATAATATAGCAAATTGATAATATCTATCAACAAATTCTACTGATAATTATGGAGTACTTGATACTACCATGATGTCAGAATCACTAAATTTCAGAGTCGCAAAGGCCCGAATAAAGTTCAACCTACCTGTTTAGCCCAACAAATTTAGAATAATTCAATTTGAGAGGTGGACCAATCACCATTATTTTACAGATAAGAAAATTTAAGACACAAAATGTCACCTAACCATTTAGAGGCAATCTTAACTCTCCTGACTGGGAGAACACTGGCCTTCCTTTATGCTACAAAATAGCACTGGAATGGTCTCTTTCAAACACAAAACAAATGCCCCCATTTTAAAAATAAAGAAATTACTTTTTATTCTCCATATTTATGACATAGGTAAATACAATACAAATATTCATAGAATCATAACTTTAGAGTAGAAAAGGACCTTCAAGGCCATCGGCCCCCTAATTTTACAGTTAAGGAAACAGGCCCAAAAAGATGAAGTGATTTACCCACCCAGCTAATGAATGTTGAAGCTGGAGTCCTAATCCAATGCTGTGGTCACTGCCCCAGGGGGATTATTTATTTGAATTTTCAGAAACTATCTCTATCAAAAATACGGACCAAAATACTCAACTTCAAGCATTCCCAACTTCAGACTGTCCAAGATTAGCTTCCAGCCCGGAATAAGAAACCGATGAAATGGGTCGAAATTTTTAGTGCCTTGGAAGCTAAGGGGAACTTTCTTTAAAGAACAAAAATTAAGAGCACCTCTCATTTCTTTTCTTGTGGGAAGTGGAACAAAACTCACTAAGGGACTGTGGAGTTCGAATAAATTAAATGAATGGGGCCGATCAGTACAAAAGGCAGACAGGAAGGTTAAACCATGAGCCACTCCTGTCCCTTCCTTTCCCGTCGCCCGGAATGACTGCAATGAGCGGCCGCAGCCGGCCAGCCCGCCCTCCGGCACCGATCTCCCCTCAGTGGACCCCCACCGGGGGCGGGGAGGCCGAGGACAGCCTGGCACGACACGTCTTGACGGACGCGGACTCTGTCAGGCGGGCACGGCTACCCGCCTCCATTTTTTTCCAGGGCCCTCGGACCAGGAGCTCAACCCCGGGAGGCGGAGGCCGGGTGCGCCCGAGGATAATAAGCCGGCGTCGCCCCAGAGACCCCGCCGGACACCTCGGACATCTTGGGACTCCTGGGCGCTGCCCGGCCCTTTGCGGAAAGAGACCCGAGGCCTAAGACTGCGGCCACGGTGGCCTCGGACAAGAGGATCCCGAAGAGCGGGGTTGACTCCCGGGAAAGGAGACTCCGGGGGGCTGCTTTCCTCTCCCCTCCCACTTCCCCTTCAGAGACCCGGAGCGGCACCACCCGCCTCCACGAGGGCTTGGGCCCAGCCGCGCGGCCGTCACTTGGAGCTGACCTGCACCGGACGCAGACAATCCCCGCTCTCACCTTCTCCTCTTGGGCGGCCAGCAGTCCCCAGCCCCTGAGTCTGTCCAGAAGCGGGGCTTCCGGCTCCCGCCGGAAGCTGTTCTAGCGCGGGACAGGAAGTTTGAGCCTCCCCCCTCCCAGCGCCCCAAGCGGACAACATCACGCCACGCATGGGGAGAGGAGACCCGGACGAAGCCCTGACAGGCCTCCTTCAAAGGGGCTGGGTCATTGGTTGGAGGAGGGGCGGCGGGGGCGGGCTCTAACCCCCCACATCCAATCAGTCGCCAGGTCTTGTCCCCACTACTTCTGTGCTCAAAACACAGCTTCCTAAAGTCTGGCTTGTCGTCGGTACCCGGGTGTACCACATTTTTATCTCATTTGTAAATGAGGAAACTGAGTCGGCCAGAAGTTAAATGACTTAGCGTCACACAGCCAACAAGTGTCTGAGGCAGAATATGAATTTAAATCTTACTAATACCAAATACGGTGTTCTTACCCACTGGGCCACCTAGCATGCCTGTCTGCTAAGTACTGGAGATAGAAGAAGAAAAGCAAAGCAGTCCCTCTCCTCAAGGAGCCCCCATTTTAATGGGGGAGACCACACACAAAGCGTCAGCTGAAAGTCACTTGTAGGAAACTTACTCAACAGTGGTAATTACTGACGTTTATAAAGTTTATAGCACCTTCTGTTTCTACATCTTTGTTGTTCTTTCCACGAGAACTCTGTAAACTAGGAAGGGCAGATAGCTTCGCGTACATTTTACAGATGAGGAAACAGATTAAATGATTTGTCTAGGATTGCACAGCTATTAAGTATTTAAAGCAGAAATGAACTTTAGGTCTCAATTCCAGATAGGATTCAGAACTTCGTGAATATGGTTTCCCACAAATCACAATGTGTTGGAGCTCTTAGAAATGTGTTAAAGCTCATCCAGATGAACTCCCTCATTTTGATGAAATCCTAATAAAGCTGCTCCTAGCCCCAGTATTCTAACTTCCTTATAGGCCTCACTGAATAGCAGGCCCGCTGCCCCTATGGAGCCACTCACCCCCCTCCCCCCATACTCAATAAGGTCCTACATGCCTCACTGCTCACTAGAACAGCAGGTGTGTCCATGAACTCATATTCCTCCCAGAAATAGCAGGTGTGTTCATGTGATGGGATCTCAGCCACAACCTCTAGCCACTTCCCCCAGACCCATTCCTCATATTTCCCTCAGAAACAGCAGTTGTATCCATGCACTCAACCACAACCACAACCATCTAGTCTCAAACAGGACCAGATACTCAGCCAATCAGAAAGCAGCACTACCAGGATGCCCAAGCAGGATGTGGACCGCAAAACAATAGAAGGAACTTTCCCTAAGTAGGCACCTGTAAAAATATCCTTTAGGTGAACTTGTGACATAAAGAAGCTTATTATATATAGTATCATTATCATACATATATACACACCCAAAGGTTTTTCTGCATGCATTGTATGTAATTGCATTTGCAGTTTCCCTGTGACTAGGACCCTTCCCTATTACCTAATCCCTTAACAAACCCTTCCTGCATTTTTAATATTCATAATTTCTGTTATGTAATTATATCTTTACCCTATAAAAATCTATCTTGCTTTCTCTGAAGTTGCTGGTTCTTCTTAGAATTTAGCCTTCTTCATGAGAGGTATCAGTCTCAATAAATGCCTATACTTGGATTAGAGGTGGTCTGACTCTGAATTCTTTGAAATGGTTCTACCACACATCATGAAACCTCAAGGATTTTCCAGATGAGAAAACAGGCACTAAAAGATTTAAGTGAACTGCTCAAGGTCATGCATGTCTTAAATACTGAAACTAAGACTTGGTTCTAGATTTGCTGACAAGCTAATTGTTTTTCCTTCTACACTTTTCTGACAGCACTAGTAATTTTTTTTAATTCCATAAAATAACTAATAGTCAAACTTATAAATCCTATGGTTAGCTTATTTTAACCAGTAGAACACTGGACTTGGAGTCAAAATAACTGAGTTTAAGTCTTGACTCTTCCACTTACTCACAAACAAATTATTTTACCATCTGGGCTTCAATTTGGACTAAATAATCTCCTACCTTTCATCTCTAACATTCTGTGTTTCATACATAGCAAAAATCAAACTGATTTCTAGACTTCAGAGTACTAAAAACAAATCGTGCACAGCTTAATGAAAACACACCATAATATACACAGCACAACCCCATTTGCCATTCATTTTCACAGCTTTAAAAATTATTTTATAAACATAATAAACATCAACAAAAACAGACAGCTGAGACTACACAGAAAGAACCAAAGATTTACTCCTAAATCCTTAGACTTTAACAATCAGAATCAAAGAAATCAAAGAAAACTGAAGAACTTGGAACTAGGTGGACCACGATTTGACCACAGCTTTCCACATGTATTAGTTGTGAGAGTGTTTTTGTAAGTTCCTATTTTATCTCATTATTTACCAAGTCTTTGTTTAGCATTTCTTTTTTTTCTAGTTTCTATGAGGTCTTATACTTTTTCATCATTACACCTTCATTTATTACTAGTTTTGTTTTATTATAGTAAGTAAATATGGTGTACAACAGGCCTGTGCAACTTGTGACCTGAGGACACCTTTGCTTGCAGCACAAAGGATTGTTTTCTACAAGGATGTTTTCTTCTACATTTTTCAAAGGCTGCAGGAAATCCTTTGGCAGGCTACAAGGGGCCTGAAGGCTGTAAGCGGCCGATGGCCCCAAGTAGCACAAGTCTGCTGTACAGAATGACGTGTGTTGTTGATGAGGGAGGAGGGGTGTAGGATTTCTAATGAAATCCGTTCTAGGTTCCTTGTCAGAAAAAGAATTTACTGGACCCAGCTGTCCTTTGGCAGAGTCATAAAAGTTTATTGTTTCACTGAGCAAGGAGCCACAAGCTGACAGGGATTTAAGACAAAGTTATAAAGTTACGATTTTCAGCAGGTAGGGGGAGATAGAAAGAAGACCTGCAAAGTGCTGGGGAATAGAGGTGCCGTTTTAAAGGCATAAAACTGTCAGTCAGAGGCTCATTATACTAACTAGGTGGGCAAAGGTGGGATTAGGGAGGAGTCTGGGAGTGGTTGAGTGCCTAAAGGGCCGTGCATTTTTAGTATCAACTGCGCAGGCGAATTGCCCATAATTCACTGGAAAAATCCGAAGGGATGGGGGGGGGGGGGGAGTGGTTTTTGCCTTGACATGTC
>JAQQSV010011308.1:0-13035 GCA_028646515.1 Pseudochirops corinnae | reverse complement strand
CAGGATGGAAGGAGATATCTAAACTCAGAGAAAGATCTAGAAAGACTATAGTTTAAATGGAGACTGAAGCAAAACATGCTATCGTTCTTTTTTTCCCCCAGTGATCACTCATTGGTTACAACCCTTCTATATAACCAAACTATTGTACAATGTGAAAGTATTTGCAGATCCTGTACATGATTGCACGCCACTGTGGGGGGGGGGGGGAAGGAAAGGGAGGGGAGAAAATCTGAAACTCAAGGGATTGTGGAACTGAATCTTGTAAACTAAAAGTAAATAAAAGAAATTTTAAAAGAAAGAAAAAGAATGTGAGCTGCTTGAGGGCAGGGAGTGTCTTCTGCCTTTCTTTGCGTCCCCAGCACTTAGCACATACCTGGTACATAGCAGACACTTTTTTGTTATTCAGTCATTTTAGTCCTTTCCAACCCTCTATGATGCTATTTGGGGTTTTCTTGGCAAAGATGCTGAAGGGTTTTTCCATTTCTTTATTCGGGGGATCCATTTTGTCAGGTAATCAGAGGTTAAGTGGCTTGCCCAGGGTCACACAACCAGGAAGTAATCTGAGGCTGGATTTGAATTCAGGTCTTCCAAACTCTAAGCCAGTGCTCTATCCACTGAGCCACTGGCTGCCTCATAGTAGGCATCTAATACGTGCTTGTTGACTGGCTGACTGTATCTCCAAACTTTTGAGTCCCAATCTCTCAATTGATTCAGGCTTGCCCTTCATTCCTAAAGTGACCCCTCAGGGGCAGCTAAGAGGCACAGTAAATAGTACACCAGCCCTGGAGTCAGGAGGACCTGAATTCAAATTCAGCCTCAGATCCTTAACACTTACTAGCTGTGTGACCTTGGGCAAGTCACTTAACCCCAATTGTCTTGCCCTCCCCCCTCCAAAAAGACAAAAAATAAATGAAAAAAATAAAGTGACCCCTCAAAAAAAACTTTTTTTTTCCGATTAAAGTGTTTACTCAGTATTCAATCCATATTTATTTATGAAGCACCCACTCCATGGAAAGCATTGTGAATTTTCAGTCAATTAACAGGAATTTACTAAGCTCTTACATTGTACCAGGTGCTCTGCTACCTGCTGGGGATAAAAAGGCAAAAACGCTGTCCCTGCTTTCAAGGAGCTCACATTCTAACAGAGGAAGACAACATATAACTTACATATGTGTGCTGTTAACCTGAAAAGTTTGGTTAAAGGAGACAGGCTAGGTGATACACACTTTTGTATTTACTCCCCTAAAGCCAGATGGAGCTAGCAAGCTTGTACATACAAGGAGTCAGAAGCTCAGTTCTGACTCTTGAACAAAAGAATGAGAAAGCTTAAATACATTTCAGAACCATCCCAACTCTGGGTGACTGTGCCACACAAATTTATGATCTCCATATGTTTAATCCTTGTATGAGAAAGGAATTTTCTTAATTGAATAGATGGCAAATACAGTAAAATAAGAGAGTTGACAAAGTGTCAACTGAAATTATGACTCAGGATATCTATGTTTTCTTTACCAGTAACATTCCATAACATAGTATATGTCCCAAAAATATTAAGAAAAAGTCCCATTACTCAAGTTAGTGCCTTGGGTTAAGGGTCCCATCCTTAAGGACCATAAAGTCAGCCCCATCTGGCTTTTGTTGACTTAGGAAGAGGCATTCTCTGAGTTTACTCAGAGAACAAAGAAGTTGTTAGGTCCAGGCTCTTGTTCTGTTTGATTAGTTCAGGCCCTGAATCTTATTGAGGTTTATTAAACTGATATTAAATTATTATCAGTACATACAAGGGTGTGTGGGGGTGTGGGTGTATGCAGAATAGAAAGAAAGTGATCACGTGGGGAAAGGGCAGGACCAAAAAAGGATTTTACAAAAGGTGGGGTTTGAATTGAGTTTTGAAAGAAGCTAAGATGGAAAGTGAGGGGGCAGGGCAATCCAGGAACGGCAAACAGACAATGTGAAAAGCAGAGGGCCAGGAAATGGAGCACCTTCTGTACAGATCAGCAAGTGGTCTGGTCAAACTGGATTGTAAAATACGTGGAGAAAAGTATAAGAAGACTGGAACGCTCGGAAAGGGCAAGGTTTAAATGACAGAGAGCTTAATATTTGAGCTTAAAGTAAGGGGAATGACTAGAGTTTCAGTTGTGGGGTGACATGGTCAGATCTATGTATTAAGAAAATCATTTTGGCAACTGAGAAGAGGATGGATTGGAATGGGGAGAAGACTATTATTCCAATAGTTTAGGTCAAAGGTGATGGGGGGCCTACACTCGAATGGTGATAAGAAAGCCCAACCACAGAGAGGAACTTGAACTGAGTTTTAAAGGAAAACACAGATTTGGGGAAGCAAAAGTGAAGAGAGAGAGCGTTCCAGTACGGGGGGACAGCCAACGCGAAGGCATGGAGACACAGGAGAAGAGGCATAGTGTGTAAGAGCTGGCAAGTAGACCGATATGACTGGACCATGGAAGTTTTGAAGGGGGGGGGAGCGGCTAGGGACTGTAATATGCAAACAGAGCAGCAAAGTAGGAAGGGCAGAAATGCCAAAGAGTGAAATTTATATTTGATCCTAGAGTTAATAAGAAGTGACCGGATTTTATTTGGGAGGGAAGGGGATGGAGGGAGAGATGACACAGTCAGACCCTCACTTTAGAAAAATCCCTTAGGCTGCTATGTGAAGGTTAGATTGAAGGTTGTGAGATCTGAGGCATGGAGACCAAACAGGCCATTGTAATAGTCCAGGCAATAGGTAATGAGGGCTTAAACTAGAGTGGTGGCTGTGTGAGGGGAGGAAATGGGGCATGTCCAAAAGATATCCTAGAGATAAAAAGGCAAGGATTGTCAGCTAATTGGATGTGAAGATAAATGAGTCATCAGAGGTGACACCAAATTTAAAAATTTGGGTGATTAGGAAGGTAACCTCAAGGATAATAGAGTAGTTGTGAATAGGAGAGGGTTTTAGGGGATATTGAGTTCTATTTTGGACATGTTGAGTTTGAGGTGCATATAGGCAATATGCCTACTGCTTATGGGAATACTATGAAATATCTAATAATATCTATTAAGTAGTTCATGGTGCAGTTCAGAAGAGAGCCTAGAGACGAGAGAGAATTAGGAATCTCTATATAAATATGATGCTTGAATTCATGGGAGCTGATGCTGTCACCAAGTACAAGAATGTAGAAAAGAGAGCAAGATGGAACTTCAAGGTTCAACCCACAGTTTGTGGAAATGACATGGGGGGGATTCAGCAAAAAAAGACTGAGGAGTGATCAGTCAAGTAGGAAGAAAACCGAAAGAGAGCAGTGTCATGAAATGTCAGAGAGGAAAAAGTGTCTAGTAGGACGTGTGTAAAATGTTTCAGAGAAGTAAAAAATAAATAACACTGAGAAAAAATGAAAAGGTCATTAGATTTGCCTTTCTTAAATGAGAAGACTACTCAAGGGAGGAGAGAGATACTGGGAGAAATTTTAATTATAAAAGATGTTAATAAAAAAAATTAACGTTCATTTTTAAATTTTGAGTTCCAAATTCTTTCCCTTCCCATGAAGAGCAGCTAGGTGGCAAAATGAATAAAGCACCGGCCCTGGAGTCAGGAGGACCTGAGTTCAAATTTGGCCTCAGACACTTAACACTAGCTGTGTGATCTTGGGCAAGTCACTTAACCCCAATTTTGCCTTCCTCCCTCCAAAAAGCAAAAGAAAAAAAAACTTGACTATAAAGAACAGCTCCACATGTGACTTTTGACAGTTGATGGTTTTTAAAACATTTGTGAATCCCCATTTACGGAAAGGAAATAGCAGCAAAAGTTATATTATATGAACAGTTATATTCCAGCCGCCAATTTTTTTTCATGCCAGTGAGATTGAGAATTTTGTTTATTTACTATTTTGCTTCCAGGAAACATACTCAATCTAGGCTGCCAGGAACCCTTAGATAATAGAAACTAATGTTCTAATCTATATTTTAGAGTATCCCAGACTGGATCGTCAGATGGAATGCTTGATCCCTTTGAAAATGGAACTACACTGACTTAAGAGACAAAGTCTGTTCTATTATCATCATCCAGTTTATTGCATGCATTTGAACTGGCGGCAGCATTATCCTTGTGTAAATTCTTAACTGAAGAATCCAAGGTAATTGCACTACTAATTGACACAATAATAATTCAGTTTGTCTGCTCTTTTTCTTAACAATGAACCAGCCAATATTTTTGAAGTTTAAAAAAGGTATTGTTGGGGCAGCTAGGTGAAAAGAGTGAATAGAGCACTGGCCCTAGCGTCAGGAGGACTTGAATTTGAATCCAGCCTCAGACACTTGACACACTTTCTAGCTGTGTGACCTTGAGCAAGTAACTTAACCCCAATTGCCCTGCCTTCTCCCCTCAAAAAAAAGGTATTGTACAATTGAATTAAAATGTAAAGCTGCCACGAGCCGAGCCGCTCAGTGTCCCACATTACGCATGGTTGGAAATGTGAATAAGAATGAACCAGGCCAAGTGTTCAGGGAAGAACTCTGTTTATTGATTCTTTGGACAAGGTTTTTATAGAGCAACAAGACAAAAGAAAATATAACTCTAGTTTTCTTATCACTATTAGACAGGAGGTTCAGGTAATGTATCAAAATCCTGGATGTAACAAAATGTCTCTAATCTAATAAGGTGACTAAAATCTTAGGGTAAAGCTTTTGATATACAGTCTGATAATTCCTTATGCAGCCACATATCAAAAGTATGCTTTCAGGAGCTGGCTTCAAAGCAGAAGGCGCTGTCACCAAAAATATCTTTTTTTGGAGCATACCACCCGGGAATTATCTGAGTGCTGGATCGAGCATTTTGGCTGTCCATATAATCTCCCCCTCCCCTTTTTTTATAAAAATTTAAAGGCATGTAATTCAGTGCCTAAAGCCTGAAAATTAAGCAACATTATTCATATAATGCAAAGTCCAAATATACAACAGACTATTATAATGATTAATATAGGAAGCAGATGCATACTAAGGGGTAATATATTCTGAAATGGAGAGATTTTTTTTTTCAATGTATCAATAACTGTTTTTGTAACTCCTGGGTCAATCCCAGGGATCTCACTATGTTCAATATCTTAATAATCTGATGGAAAGCTTTTTATTTCCATGGTGATATTGGAATTATGCTACGCTCCCGATAAGCGAGCTCTGATCCTGTCCCATGTGGTGTTCGGATGAGAAGAATTATATAAGCTAGGGATGACATAAATACATGTACATCTATAATCACATCTAACAGTTGAGTTTTTAATACTTTTAACTCATCACCTGAGTATAATACTAATTGTTGTAATAAATTGATCTTATACAAAAGATCCTTCTCTATATCATGTTGTGTCTTAAAGGCTACAGAAACATTTTTTGATAATTCATTAACCTATTGTGCAGTTTAGATTGCAGACACAGCAGTTGAAGCCATCAATAATATTAGGGCAGTGAATTTAGCAACAAGAAATCTGACAGACCTTTCCCCCCACCCTTTTTTTAAGACATCAGAAATTTGATGTAATGCATATACCTCTGGTGTTTGATATCAAGCATAATTGAAATTAATTGAAAAAAAACAAAGATTTTTCAACAAGATCTCTACTAGATATACATTGAGCAAGAGTAAAATCAATGTAATTAACAATCCATACATAGACAGGTGTATCCATAATTACATTGGAGAAGGAGTCTGTTCTTAAGTGTTTCTAACTATTACAACACGTTGATTTTATAACAAATTGATTTTATACAGTATGTCTTATGTATACAGTCTTGGGTTTTCAAAGCCAAGGTAACATTCCTTGCCAATTCATTCACAAATTGAGCAGTTTGTATTCCACTTAACAAGGAAATAGAAGACATGGTTGCTGACATTAAGACGAAGGCAATTAGTCCTGTGATTTAAAAAGTCCAAAAATCAGTTCTTATTAGAGAATCAGATATTTCCTGAAATGCATGCTCCCCCAAAGTCTGAAATTGTGTGAGGGGGTAAATTAAACAAGTAATGTTTCATTAGAAGACTGTATCATCCTGTGAAAAGGTGGGACACCAAGCCATTTCCTCTTGGGTTGTCCTTGTGTGAGGGATCCCCTGAATCTCTTCTCTATTTCTGCATCTGGGAGGTGAGTCATGGAACACACTTGGACATTCCATATTGGCATCCTTATAGCATCTAAAAGACATAAGCAAAACCTCACCTACACATAATTAAGGGACAGGTATTTTCCATTATTTTATTTGGGAGTATGTACTTTTTCAAATTGTTATTCTGCTGGTGTATAACCATTTTTAGTGATGCTTAAAAAATTTAGGGTGTTTAAGGCAGTAGCTAATTGCCCTTGTGGTGTATTGGTCCAAATCCTCAATTTTTATTTTTGTAAATAGGTTTCACAGATAGAAATGATTTGCCAGTGTAGGCAAGAGCATTATGGGTTTTTATTTCTTTAGGGGCATGTAAGAGTGAAGAACAATGCTTTTCCTTACTGAAGTGTAGCTACGGGTGTAATCACATAAAACTGAAGGACAATTATTTTACTCTGCCCATACACTGTAGCCTTATTAAGTTAAATGGATGGGAGGTTCCACAGTTATAAAGAAACAGAAATGGCTAAAATGTCTTTAAGTTTTAATTTTTTTTTAATGGAAATACAGTCATTTTGCCTTTTCATTTCTGAGGGATGTTACAGGAAGAGGCCTCTCCATTATTTAAATACACAGTTATATAGTATCTCGTATTAAGGAAAAATATCATTCAAAAAAAGTCAATTCTTAAAGAAATGGCAACAATAAAAATTAAATTAGAGACTTCTAGTAATACTCTGAAAGGGGGGGGGTGGCTC
Organism: Pseudochirops corinnae; assembly: GCA_028646515.1. Lineage (NCBI taxonomy): Eukaryota > Metazoa > Chordata > Mammalia > Diprotodontia > Pseudocheiridae > Pseudochirops > Pseudochirops corinnae. Next base: position 6,187 of record JAQQSV010011308.1, on the reverse strand, counting down.
AGTGAATAGAGCACCGGCCCTGGAGTCAGGAGGACCTGAGTTCAAACCCGATCTCAGACACTTAACACAAAACTAGCCGTGTGACCTTGGGTAAGTCACTTAACCCCAATTGCCCTATCTTCTCCTCTCCAGAAAACAACAACAAAAAATACTCCAAAAGTTTTCTTTCCCATTTCTCATTCACCTTAAATTGGTTTGTAAGTCATAGTTATGATAAATTGTTAATCTTCAATTTAAAAAGAGCTACAATGCTGACACATGGCTCAAAAAATTAAATTTAAGTTTTAGATTCAAGAAAACTCAGCTTTCATGTTCAAATTGCTTAGATCACAAATTTAAACTATGCTTGATAATACTTATCTCACTCCAAATATCAGTATGTGCAAATTCTTATGATTGTAAGTATTTAGTAGTTGATTTTCTCAATTCTTACTTAGCTTTAAACAGCAAAGATTGTCCAGCCTTCAAAGTTACCAAAACAAAAATGCATGAGGAAAAAGTGTTCACTGTTACGTGGATATATTATGATTTTTTTAAAGGTAGGATAAGGAATAACACCCATTTGCCAAAAACTATTAGGTTTTAAACTTGTAGGATTAACAGTAGTGGAAGAGGGGGGAGGTATGTAAGGAAGGCATTTTGTACATGATTTAACTATTTGCCTGGCCTGTTCTCAAGTAATATGAAATTACTTACTAATATCCTTGCATTTTGAATGCAAAGACAAAGGAAGAAGTGTTGGGTAAGTTTGTATTGTTAATTTATCACCTATAGTAGCGGTTCTCAACCTGGGGATCAAACAGCCCTTTCACAGGGGTCGCCTAAGACCATCAGAAAACACATATTTCCAATGGTCTTAGGAACTGAGACACCATTCCTCTATCTGCTCCAGGTGGGTCCTCCCACATGCAGATACGCTCACATACAAGTATTAAAGGGTTGTGGCATTAGGAAGGTTGAGAACCATTGACCTATAGCATTTCCTTGTTGAATGGGCCCAGGCAGAGATGTATGAGAGTAAATGTGAGAAATAGAAAAAGGATTTTTTCTATTTCTTACCACTTGTTGCAACTGTAAAAATAATTGATATAACTTTTGATTATTGGGATACTTAATATTTGCAGCCTCAATGTTCCTTACAATATAAAAACAATATTTACTATCCATAAAAACGTTAAGGGACTGAGGCTGTTCTTTTAAAAGACATACAATAATGAACATTTCATTCTTTTAGGTAGATGAAAAGGAAGTAGAAATAACCCTTTTAGCTATCTGTTTATTTAAGGTGTCAATAAAAAGCCTTATCAGCTTTTAAAAGAGGAGAGAAGGATGTCATTTGTGGAATGACCCATTGTTGATTGGAAACTTCACCAGGAAAGGTCTTCTTAGATTAGCATTTCAATTTGGGCTTTAACATAAGGTTGCTGAACATAGGTAGGGTAGAGTCTGAGCTTGTAATTGTATGTTGTCCTTTGTTAAGGTTTAGGGGAATTGGGGGTTGGGTCTCCCCTTATAGTAGTGAGCTGGTGTGTTCCATACCCAATTTAATATCTCCTAATAATTTTTTAAAGTCATTTAAAGTTTTCCAGTTATCTCTTTGAATTTCTGTTTTTTGAGGTTCAATAATTTTATCTCTCATTTTATGTCCTAAGTAATTGTATGGAGATTACAACTAAATTTTATCAGGGGCTATGACTAACCCATATTGAGATAAACTAACCTGAGTGTCTTGAAATATTTGTTGTAAAACTTACTTTTGAAGGATGTGCATGCAAGGTGTCATTCATGTAATGGATAAGATATGCATGAGGATATTGATCTTTTATAGGTTGTAATGCTTGTGCAACAAATTTTTTTGGCACATTGTTGTACTAGTCTTCATCCCTTGTGGGAGCACCTTCCATTGAAAACATTCATGGGGAGCTCTCAAATTAATTGACGGAAGGGAAAAAGCAAAATACTGACAATCATCTTTATGTAATGGGATAGTTTTTAAACAATATTTTAAATCGATTATCCACAAAGGCCATTCTTTTGAAATCATACAGGCAGCAGGGAGGCCTGGTTGAAGGGCTTCCATAGTCTACCCTTTCATTTATTGCTCAGAGGTCAGTGAACATTCTCTATTTTCCTGACTTTTTCTTTATAGTAAGAACAAACTTTTAAAATTGAGCTTTATTAGGACTAAGTTGGTGTAAGATGTCCTTAAGTAACATAAATCCCCAAAGTATTACCAACAAACCAAGCTAGGTATCACAAAGTGTTTTAGCCAAAGGAGGGGAGGAATATATTAACTGAATTGCAAAGATTTAAGAAGCTGATCATCGTACTTTTAAAAGTTATTAGTTTCAAATCTCTTTAGTCAATGTGAATATCTCAAGGTGAGCCTTAAGTAGTTTGTATAAATTTCTTTACATGTTCTAATCTGAGATGAAAAATAATATTAAAATTTCCCAGTAAGCTAACATAAAAGAGTTCTTATCCTTTATTGATTACTTAGTCTGACAATAGGAATTAGGTCTAAGAAGAAAAAAAAATAGGAATATGTGAATATGATCTTAAGTGCTTTTTTTCTTAAGCAGCAATTTTTACCAATCACAGCTTAGACCTAATTACAGTTATTTTTATTCTCATGGAGCTGTAATAAACAATAAAGATCTACTAGGTCTTTTAATACATAAGGGATATCATTTAACGTTTTTCTTTCTCAAATCTAAACTTCTCCTGGTGAAAAAGCCAATTGTTAGAAATCCTTATTAATCTTTTGCAACTCTTTAGCAAGTTAGCTTCATTATTTAAGAACTACATAACTAAAACAAGTTCCTATCCCAGTCTGATGACTTTGCCTGTAGAGATAGTTTCCAGGGGTCTTGACATTATTAAAAAAAAAAAATAAGAGGAATTGATGTAGACCAGGGGCTGAAAGGGATGCTCCTGCTTTACTAAATCTCATACATGCAGGAGGAATGTTGTAGTTTTCACCCAGTTTCCTCTTTTTCATATACAGTAATCAATTAACAATTTTATGTTTTAGAATTACAACGCTAAATCAATTTTACAAGTTCCATAACTGACAGCCAAATTGTTTTTGCTGTAGTAAAAACAATAAGCTTCAGATGAAGTCAGTTGTATCCCTAGATCATACAAAATTATTGAGAAAAGAATGAATTGTCTTATCCAGTACAGACAATTGCTGGCTTCTTATCTCGTGGGAGGTAGTTCCAGGCTTTCAGTAGCAGGGGCTCACCTTTGCCAGGGGGGGGAAGGTGAGTTTGCAAGGGTGGGGGGAAGGATGAAACTCTCTTTTCTTAATCTGCTCTAGGATGAGAGGAGTTAATAAAAAGAAGCTGCATTGCTGTCTTACAATTGTATTGAGGTACCCTCTTGACTCAAGGGGGAGGAACTGTAACTTCCTTTTTTAACTACAGGTAAAGTTGTAAATACCTGGTTTTCTATATGGCATATATAAACATTATAAGACAGAGTTTAGCAGAAGTAAGTAACACAACTGTTTTAACACAAATTTTTTGCTGTATCTTTTTAGTTTCAACGAAAATCAGATTTAAAAATTTGTTTTATCTAACACTATTTATGGCTAATAACAATTATTCAATTTTTACTATATAATAGAATTGTACTACAATTTAGGAAGACCATAATAACACAATGACATTATGGTATTAGTTGTATTTCCAAATCATCAGATGCAAAAATTATTGATAGAGAATTTAGGCTTTTTTAATCCTCTTTTCAGAGTTGCAGAGGTAATGTCTCCTCTTTTCAGAGTTGCAAAGTCTGAATTGTGTATTCAGGTTGCCTAGAAGTGTGGACTGCATGTTTGCCCCAGGGCTGTTGTCAGTGAATCCCTTGATGTAATTTATTATGCATCCTTCCTTTATCCAGATTGGGGAGGGATGACTTAAGTACCCTAATTATTCTTTAGCACTCTCTCTTTTAGTCTGATTTGTGATGAGAGACTTTAAAAAATGTTTTCAGCTCATTTAACCTGTCCTTCAGTAAACTTCAGTGCTAAAAAATTTTCTTTGAAAGTGAAAGCTTTTAACTTGCCAGTTAGAAGTGTGGAGATTTTGAACAAAGTTCAGTGGCACCAATCTCTGTCCTATAATAGAGTTGAAAAGCTTTTACTTCTGAAGTATTTCTTTTTCAGATCTTTACATGTTCTTAATTTGCCTTAGTGCCAAATGAAATTAACTTTTGGTTGCATCCTGATACACAAAACTTTTCTCTTTTAGATGAGGCAAGAGAATGGTTAAATGTTCATTAGTCTGTCTCTTTGATCTGAGAGGAAAAATTCCCTTTTTATTTATTATTATTATTATTATTTTTTAATGACTTTCCTGCAATCAAATGTGGCCAGAGTTGGATTGGGGGAAAGGAGATTTTTAAACCTTAAAACTTCTAGTCACATTTTTCATGCAAGTAATTTATTTTTTCTAATTTTATCCTGATACTTCTTGTATACTTGCTATTACCATTGTATTATAAATGCTTTGTAAAGACAGCTGAATTACACTTAATTGTTTGTTCCACCTTTGGCACTTTCATTTCTAATGTTAAACATATCTTTAATATATTCCATAGAAAAAAGGCAGAAATGGGGAAACCCTGGGTTCCTTCTTCTACTAGTGTCTCAGTTATCTTTTTTTCCTTCTGTTTCCCATTCTATGGCACCACCCTTTAGAAACCAAGGGCAACAATGTTCCACATACACTAAATACTCCTCTAACTGTTCCTGTGTAATAATAAACCCTCCTTCTTTCACTACTTTCTTTAATACTTGAAAATATTGTTCCTGATATTTGAACTGTACCCCATGCATTTGAACCATGATAATAGAAAGCTTGAAAAGCCCTCTATCAGCCTAGTGGAATAGAATGACTAAAAAAAGATTGACTGAAAAAAGTTCCCTTATCCTGTGTATTTGTGATTTTTGGTGCTCCTTCTGCTTGCAAGGACCATCTCTGCTTTGGACCTTCCTTTCAGGTTTCTTATGTGCCCTGTGTGGGTACCATTTGCCCCGAGCCTCTCAGTGTCCCACATTAAGCGTGGTTGGAGATGTCAATGAGAATGAACCAGGCCATGTGGGTAGTGCAAGGAAGAACTCTGTTCATTGATTCTTTGGACAAGGTTTTAATAGAGCAATGAGACAAAAAAAAAATGTGATCTAGTTGTCTTATCACTATTAGAACAGGAGGTTCAGGTAATGTATCAAAATCCTGGATGTAACAAAATGTCTCTAATCTAGTAAGGATTTGACACCTAGGTGACTAAAATCTTAGGGTAAAGCTTTTGATCTACAGTCTGATAATTCCTTATGTGGCCACATGTCAAAAGAATACTTTCAGGAGCTGAATTCAAAGCAGAAGCCACTGTCATCAAAAATATCTTTTTTTGGAGCACACCACCCAGGAATTATCTGAGTGCTGGATTAAGTATTTTGGCTCTCCATATAAAACCTTGGGTTTATTATACTATTTTAATAAAGTGCTTGTGACAAATATGATAAACACTACATTGAGCTGGACACAACTGATACAGTTATGTATATAGGTCAGATAATTTTCTTTAATAGCAGTTTGAGGACTTCTGATTAAGATGACTGCATTAAGTTGCAGAGAAGTTCATCTTTTACACATGTAGTCCATCAAAAATCTAAAAGGAGTACCAGACTAAATAATGGCCAAAAAATCCAAATAAAGACTACAGTAAACACCTTTATCTGGTCTAGAACTGCACAAAAGAATCCACCAGTTACCTTATGAAATAAATGAAAACACTCAGGATTGTCATTTCCAAAATCCATAACTTCTAGATTAAAAAAAAAAAAGCTGCAAACATCCAGAATACTACAAGTACCAAGGAACTAAAGTCAAGATCACACAACACCTGGCTTACAACCAAGAATAGTTTACCCTGAAATAATATACCCCTGAGTATAATCCTACAGAAAGAAAAATGAACTCTTTTTTTTGCTTTTTCTTTTTTTTGGAGGGCAATTGGGGTTAAAGCAACTTGCCCAAGGTCACATGGCTAGTAAATGTGTGTGATAAAAAGATTTTAAATCACTTGGAGACAGTTCAAGGTGAATAGAGAAGGGTCTCTTTATTAGAATCTTGCAAGAAGCGGGCAGTCCAACCACTGAACAAAAAGTTCCGGGGGGGGGGGG
>JAQQSV010011307.1:0-13035 GCA_028646515.1 Pseudochirops corinnae | reverse complement strand
GTGAATATTATAATGTTTTGAATGTTTGTCTTGATTTGTAATGGAATAAACAGAGTGTTCACTATATTTTGTAATCTGAACTCTAAAGGCTGTTCACAGTAGCATTCCTTTGGGAATCTGCTGGTGCATGGCATTACAGGCTGTGACCTGGAGCAGGTGGGAAGAGTCCCCTTACCAAAGGACATGACCTTAACTGGGTCCTAAAAAGAGCACTGACCATGGAGGCCCAACCTATCCTGACCAGCTGTGTGACCCTGGGCACACTTCCTTCCTCTCTGGGTCTCAGTTCCTCCAATTATAAAATGAGAGTGTCTGAGATCCCTGCTAGTCAGAAGTGTGCTGGTGAGTGTCTAACCCCCAGCTCTCCAGAAAGAAAAAGAAGGTACACAAGACACACTTTTAAGTATAATCTGCGTAGTAACACTTTCTCCATCATTTCCCAAGTCTAGACAATCAACAAAACAAGAAGTCGAGGCCTGATTTATAGTGTTTGCCCATTTCTGAGGTGTAAACGCTCACACTGAAAACACAGTAACTGGCTCTTGCCAGCCAGTGTGAGCTGTCTCCAGCATAGCCCCGTCTGCCAACCGTAAATCCCATGGTCCTGTGAAAGATGAGTAAGATCTTGATAGACACAGAGGATGGCCCCTCAGAACCTGGCTCCATACTACGTTTCCAAAATTAATTACCCTTTACTTTTCTTTCTTTCTTTTGTTGGCAATTGAGGTTAAGTGACTTGCCTAAGGTCACACAGCTAGTCTCTGAGGTCATATTTGAACTCAGGACCTCCTGACTCTGGGGTCACTGCACCACCTAGCTGCCCTTCCCTCTACTTTTCTGTCCTGCCAAACTGACCTCTTTGCTATTCCTCACACACCAGGCACAGTAGTAACATTGCTAATTACCCTTACTTCTGGAAAGGGTGCATCCATTGACTGCTCTGTGGATCAAGTCTCTCCCCATCCCTGTGACTCCCCAGCCATCACTCCCTGTTAAAGTGTAAGCTCCCTGGGGACAAGGGCCGTCTCACTTTTTGTATTTGCAATCACAGTGCTTAGCATGATGCCCTGTACATAAGTGCCTAATAATCACTTATTCATGCATTTATTCATCTTCCTTCATCTCTCCCTTCTATGCCTTTGCACAGGCTGTGCCCCATCCTTGGAACACACTTTCTCCTCCATCCCATATCTTGGAATCTCTAGTTTCTTTCAGAATTGAACCTGTCATCTCCTACATTGTGTCTTTCCTGATTTTTCCATGGCCAGAGTCCTGGGGCCAAATTAGTTTGCATTTATTTTGCACATATTCTGAATATATGTGTATATGTTGTCCTCCCTACATACAAACCTGTAAGCTCCTTGAGGTCTCGGACTGCGCCTTTCTGTCTTTGTATCTCCAAGCACTTAACCTAGTAGCTCTGGAGTCAGGTCCTGGGTTCTGATTCTACCTCTGATGTGAGCTACCTGAGCGAACTTGGGCAAGTCACTCAGAGCCTCAATTTCTGAATCTTTAAATGGGAGGAGGGTCAAATTAAATGACCTCTGAAGGTCATTCCAGTTGTAGAGGTTTCAGATTCAGGAACTCTTGTATCTGCTCTGAACTCTAACAAGGGATCTTCATGCTTTAGTTTCTTTTTCTGTTAGATAAGTATCACAGAGCATTCTTTTTATTTCCTTCCTTCCCCTCCAAAACAACCCAACATGTGCATGTCTTGCACTGGGGCCACCAAGGCTTGTGCTCCCTTCCTCTTGCTTTAGCACTACACGGATGGACTTAGGCTATCCCTGGTGTGGACGCCCCCCCCACCAGCACAGGCTGCAGCCCCTCTTTGCTCCAGGAGCTGCCGAGGCTCCAAAGCACATCACTTGGTGCCACCACTCTGGTGATGATGTGGCCAGGCTGGTCCTGAGGTGACAGAACCCGCACACCTCTCCAGCCCATCCTCACAGTCCTTCCAGACTGGTAGAACCTGCCAGTGCTTGCACATTTGTGGGGAGGCTTCGACAATCCAGGGTCTCCTCCACATGGTGAGGAGGCATTGGAGGATCGGAGGACATGAAGGCAAACCAAAGCAGTGGAAAGACGGCAGATTTGGAAGTCAGAGGACCTGGGCTCAAAGTCTAACTCTGCCACTTCTGATCCACCTCAAGGCAAGTCATCAAAGTGCTGTGGGCCTCAGTCTTCTCCTCTGTTAAATGTTGGAGGTGGTTTAGAGGGCCTCTGGGCTCCCTTCCAACTCTGAATCTATGTTCCTGTGGTCCTGGGAGCCCCACTGTTATCTTTATTAGGAAGAGAAAAGACTACCAGCTTCACACACACACACACACACACACACACACACACACACCCCGGCCCCCAAATCCAAAGTCAGTAAGAAGCTACAGGACCAAATGTGAAGGGTTTCCTCTGAGATGTTCCATACAAAAAGGAGCTATTTAGGAGCTGAGCTGAAAAAGCAAACAAAACCCCCAAATGGACATCTGGGAGTTCTACAGGAAGAGCCTAGCCTATAGTAAAACTTTGACCTTCTGTCACAAGAAGGGTGGCAGGACAGCTGTACTATGGGAGCATAAAGGCAGCCAGCAGCTGCTGCCAAGAACCTTCAAGAGGGCACTGACCATTTTCCCATTCTGAAGCTATTTTCAGACAATCCAAAAAGCCAGGATACCCAGGAATGCCTGGCATTCCTACGCTGGTCCTGATGTTGTAGGCACGGAGATGATTTTCTTAGAGGGAGAATACAACATCCCAGTGACCCCTTCCTCGCTGAGCAGTGAGGTTCTGAGAGTCTAGTGTTGTTGGAGAACTTTCTTTAGGTGCGGTGTTTCTGTTCCCGCCACATTGTGGGTGGCCCTGGAGAAGTCTTACATGTGGCATTATGCATCAGGCCCTCTGAGGTGCTGGGCAGGAAAGACACTGAGTAAGCAGTCACCACAAGAGGGATGCAGCAGCAACATCACTGACAGCACCTTCCCTATTCCCCATCCCTGACACTGGCTCACTGCGGATGAAAGACAACATTATGGATTGAGAAATTTCTTTTGTCACAGTAGAACCTAGGAAGTTATCTTCTGCAATCAGATACAATTGTTTGGTCTAAAAGTTGACTAGTTACCAATGGATGAGGAAAGAGAAGGCCAAAGGGTCATTTATTAGGAGTCTCCAGGATCAAGGGCATATTATACCTTCCCTACATCTGAACAACTTAGATTGCTGACAGACGCCTTGGCTCGCACGCCAAGTAGCTTCATCAGATTCTCCTCCAATGAGAGCAGGGTTTTCTCTGCTTCTTTCTGCATCTCTCCAAGACACAGGAAGAAATCAGCTGTGACTGCTCCTGACAGTCCACTTGACTGGCCTGATGCCCTGTGGTCTGTCCAGCCAGTTCTGAGGAAGCATCAAGTATCTGAGTAGGAACCACACCCAAAAACAAATCGCAAAATTATCAGGAGATGGAGCCTGGATTTCCATGCTCTGAATTAACCTCTTTTTCCACATTTTGGAAGACATGAATTGCTTCAGTGTTCTACTGTTCTCTTCTTCCCATATCGAACTTAGGGAAGGCTTGATAAATGTATTCACACTTATAACATACTAAAAAAAAAGGCTTAATTAGCCATTCCTCTAGGGGAAACATATATCACTATGGGTTAGAGGCCTTATACCAAAGGAAATAATATCTAACTGTGGAATTTCAGGCATCCATCAATGGAATGAAGAGAGTAAGGTAGAAGAGAAAACTACCCAGTGCCTTTGAAATCATGTAATATGGGTGGCCACCTTCTTTACATACTAATAAGGTTCACCTAATAATGCAGATCTAAAATTTAACCCATCTACCAGAATGGGTTACAGGGGTACTGTAACTGGGCTGCCTGTATCCAAAACCTTCTGTGCAGGATATGTCTAGAGTCTGGAGAAAACCAGAAGACTTTCTTATTGCAGAAGTGACTAGAAGCAATCCTAGGTCCCAAACCAGGATAGAGTCACACTTCCCTCTGCCCTAACCCCCAATGCTACAGTATCATCGTTCACCTCAAAAGAGAGTTACTCCTCTAACGGACTTGAGTGTGCTCTTAAATTGAGGAAGTTCTATAGCTTCATGAAGAAAGTTGAAGTTTCAGGAAGGGAAAAAATATCTTCCTTTAATGGGAGGAAACAGCTGTGTGATCTCAGTTCTATAGAAGTGGCAAATTGGCAAAGAGAGAAACAGAAAACACTATGGGTGGATGCTTAGTAAGCGTGAGGGCAGCTTCTGGGTCAGAGATGCCAGACACCCAGAGGGAGGAGGTGGCTCTGTTCAACTCTCAAGGAGAATGATCTTCAGATGACAGAAAGTAAGACAGAAACAGTTAACGCTGAAACTTAGTCAGTGGATCCACCAGCATTTAAGCCCTTACCACGTGCCAGGCAATGGGGATACAAAGAAGGAGCATGGAGTCAGGTCCTCCAAACATGGCTCTAGTGAGAGTTTAATGAAAATAGAGGGTCGGGTTCTGGGAATGTCCCTCTAGGAAGGACAGTGTCTGGAGGATGGAGCTAGAAGAGTGAAAGGGCCAGGAGATGGGCTGTACAAGGATGTATGGGATAAAGGACCAGGGGTAGTAGAGAAACCTGGGGGGTGATGACAGAAGGGCTAACTTTGAGGATCTGAGGAACTGTCCTGTGGCAGACAGGGCAGATGAATTTGCCTCTCCAGAGAGGACATAGCTCAGCTCAGTGACTGAAAGTTGTAGACAGGCAGATTCCCATTCAATATTAGTCAAAACTTCCTAACAATTAGAAATGTCTAAAAATGGGATGATTTGCCTTGTAATATAAACGTGTCCCTATTCCTGGAAATCTTTCAGTAGAAGCTGAAAGGCAAGCTTCCCTTGACTTCCCCACCCCCACCCCCCAGCCTCTACCCACAAGCTTAGGTTTTGAGTAGCTCACAGGCACATCTTTGAATCTAATAAGTCTAATGTTTATGGAGAGGCAGATCTAGTGGATAGAAAGATGCCCTCAGAGGTGGGAAGACATGGGTTTACATTGTACATCTGACATACACTGGTTGGGTAGCCCTGGGTAAGTCAGTCATTTCACCCTTTAGGTGTCCCAGGTACCTTCTTAAGGTGCCTAAGGGTAAAAGCTTCAGAGCTGAAGCTGGAGGATCCACACCTAGAGCTCCTGAAAACAATGAAGAATCCACAGGCCTGGAGTTGGCATGTTTTTTTTTTAAAGGTTTAGACATATTCATTCAATAAACATCTGTTGTGTGCTGGATACAAATACGAAGCTGAAAACTTCCCCTGCATCGAATGAAGGGGTACAGGAAGTTATACACAAAGTAACTTTTAGGGGGCAGGCATTAGGGGGGCAGGGGTGAGAGAATGAAGGTAGACTTTGCTGGGTAGGTACTTAGGTGTGGCTGGAGTGGCTAGACCACCAGACTTGGAGTGAGCAAGACCTGGGTTCAAATCCTGACTCAGATGCTTAGTAGCTGTGTGACCCTGGGTAAGTCACTTAACCATTCTGAGCCTTGGTGTCCTCTTCTGTAAAATGGGGATAATAATAGCCCCCTACTCACAGGGTTGTCATGAGGATCAAATGAGAGAGACTGTATGAAGTGCTTTGCAAACCTTAAAGTGCTACTTTTTAAAAAAGTGCTATTTAATTGTTGCTGTCATGTAGGACATAGGGTAGTTGGTGGCACAGTGGATAAAATATGGGGGCCTAAATTCAGGAAGACTTGAGTTCAAATCTGACCTCAGACACTTCCTAGCTGTGTGACTCTGGGCAAGTCACTTAACCCTGTTTGCCTCAGTTTCCTAATCTGTAAAATGAGATGGAGAAGGAAATGGCAAACCTCACCAGTATCTCTGCCAAGAAAAATCCCAAATTGAGTCACAAAGAGTCAGACATGACAGAAATGACTGAACAATGTGATGTGGACCCTGAGCTTAATCTTGAAGGAAGGAAGCAAGCTGCCTTGGATGGTCTTTAGTCATTGGTTGTGACCCACCCACAGTTTAAAGTGCAGCTGTTAGGTGACTCATGTGTGATTTTTCTACCTGTAGAAGTGAGATAAATTGATGTATTAAGTCAGTATTGTTACCATTTTTTTCTGACTGCTACTGTTATTATTACTTATTTTCTATTGAAACTGTCAGGGCATCCCTCTTTGGGGGAGACACCTTTCCTAAATAGAAAAAACATTTATATTAAACATAATTTATTGTAATCCTTTTCAATTGCATCTTAAGAGTCAATGCTTCTTTTGTAGCATAGCCTTTGAAATCTCATTAGTTCAACAAGTTATTTCCCCTGTAACATCTGCAAAAAAGCTTTGCCCTATCTCTGCTCCGGGTCACTTCAGTTCTTAGATGACAACAGCTTTGGTTAAAGTCATCATCAGTATTGTGACCAGTGTCCAAACTAAGCAGACACCCAAAGTGAGCAGACATTTCATCTTGAGATAAGCAACCACTGTTCAAAGTCACCAACTATTTATCATCTTTAGGTTAATTAGGAGCCATGGGGTTCAACGCCAGCCAATAGGTGCCTACATTTGAGGCCAGTGAGGGTCTTGAATATTTGCAAAGGTCAAATTGCTTCAAAGACTAATCATGAGTGTTGAGAAGACTGTCTACAAGCTCAGGCTTGGCATGGCCAATTAGCGTTCTAATCTTTAAGCACTTGGAGATGAGAAAAAGTGAAGAGGGGAAGAGAAGACCCAGGGCAGAGCCTTAGGATATATACATATATTAAGGAGCCCAGGTATGGGAACATGGGTCAGAAAGGAAGCTGAGAAGCAGCAGTCAGATAGGGAGGACTGGCAATACCCAATGAAGCTTTGGCAGTTTGGGAATTCCTCATACTCACCATTCATCTGGATTGAACCAACTGCAGCTCTTATTCTTCAAACAAAATTCACTGGAATCTATTTTGCATTAGCTTTTGCATTCACCTCTTATTGGTACTTATCACAAAACATTGTTTACTATGTCAATATTTATTGGCTGCTAAAGGAATGGAATGAAGCAATGAGTGGAAGAGCCTAATCAACTCTCTAGCCCTTAGAATTCCCTTCATGAACCTAGGATAAAAGCTAAGGATTGCAAGAGGCAGAAGTGAGAAGGGGGAGAACATTCCCGGCTGCTATCTGGTTCTCTAAGGTTTTCTATATTTTAAATTCTTTATTTAATCCATGGAAGATAATTAACCTTAGCCAGAGTTAAGAGACAGCTTAAAGCCAGGTCCTCCAGATACGGAACAATGGATAGATGCCTGAGGGTGAGCAAGGACCTTCAGCAGAAGATTGGAAACCGTCAAGGACATATTTGATGCCCATTTTTGTAATCAAGCCAAAGCACATTCTTTATAGTTAGTCTCAGTGAAACAGAAAAGAGCTAATAAGAAAATACTCAGAATCAGATATGGAATCAGAGTTGAATGTAATGTCAGTGGCCACTACTGAGTCTAACCTATACCTAAATCTTGTTGTTGTTTGTCATTCATTCTACATAAAGTGACTCTACAGCAAACCCAACAAGGGGTCATTGATCTTTGCCTGAAACTTTCCAGTAAAGGGCATCTCATTCCCTTCCAAGGCAGCCCGTTCCACTTACGGACAGTTCTAATTTGTAGGAAACTTTTCTTTTCCATTTGTCTAGCTGTACTCTCCATCCACTGCTTCTATTTGTGGCCTCTGGGGTTCAGCATATTTGTTCTTCCCCATGACAGCCCTTCAAATACTTGATGAAAATGATCAGATGTCCCCTAAGTTTCCTTTCCCCCCAATTCTCATAGAATTTGATTTTGTTTACTTTCCTATGATTTGATCTTGAGGCCCCCACTACTGTGGTTGGTCTCTTCTAGAAGGTTATCAATTGTCCTTCCTACTGTGGTTCCCAGATCTAAAAACATTATGATAGGTGTAGTCTGACCAGAACATGGTACAGCAGGACTATCACCTCACCTCCCTATTCCTGTGAAATACATCTGTCAATGTATTAAACCTTTTCTTCTTTTTTTTTTTTGCCAATCACATCACACACCTTGACTATGGACACACTTTGAGCTTGCAGTCCACTAAGATCTCTAGTATCAGGTGGGAAATTTGAACCCAGGTCTTTTGACTCTAGAGTTGGGACTCTTTCCACTGTACCATGTTTCAATAAAGTGATGGGAAAAGGAGGAAGAAACCATATTTTAAAAGAGAGTAGACTCTTCTCTTTAGAAGTTTGGCAGTAAAAAGGAGAAGGCATTATAGGATGATAACTGGAGGGAGTGAAAAGGGCAAGAGAGTTTTTGTTTGCTTTAGACAGAGGGGATGCCAGGAGTTTCTAGGATTCATCCCTGTGAACTGAATGGAAGAATTGTGTGGATTGAGTCTGGTTCTTAAGTAATTAGCCATTATGGAGATGAGGGTAAAGACAGTAATTCATCCTGAAAAGATCTAGACCCAGTGGACCCAACCCCCTCTTTGATAACCTCTACTTCCTTGGCTTCTGTGAAACTGCAAAAAAAAACCAACCCCAAAATAAAAACAACAACAATATGGGTACTGCCCATAGTTCTAAACCTTCCCTCTGTATACACTCTATCTCTAGGCGAATCTCATCTGCTCCCATGATTTCGGCTATTACCTTTCTGCAGATAACTCCCACATTTTTGCCTCTATATTCACTTCTCCCCAGAGTTCTACTCTCATATTTCCAAATACCTATTAGATATTTCCACCTGGATCCCCTGACACAATACCTACTCTGCATTTTATCTCACTTGATCCTCATAACAACCCTGAAGGGTAGGTGCTATTATTATTCCCGCTTTAACATTGAAGAAACTGAGGCAAACAAAGGTGAAGTCACACAACTAGTGTCTGAACTCAGGTCATTCTGACTCCATGCTCGGCACTCTATCCACTGCCTCAAACTCTAATTTGTTCAACTCCTGACTCATCACGTTCTCCATATCTGTCTCTCCTGTTCTCCCCCCTCAACTTCTCTATTTTTTATTGATAGTACCAGGTAAACAGGATCAGAAGCTCACTGTGAGTTTTCATGTCATGTCAATGGCATGACATTGCCAGTCTACATAAGATTGAGAAAAAAAAAAGAAAAGTATGTGTACAAGTTTGAAATATGGATAGGATACAGAGGACAAACTCAAGGGCAAAGTCACGTAAGAGGGGTCAGAAGTGCTAAATCTCAGAATGAGCCATGATAGGTGACCAAATACTAGAGACAACAGAAAGGGCTTTGTACTGACTATCATGGTGGCAGCGGGAGAAGGAAAGAAAGGACAGGACCATTGCCCAGGGAGGATAGAATAATGCTGATGGATGACAGAGAGAAGGCAGTACTACTACTCAAGGCTTATTTTGCTCCTGTTTTCTCTTTCAAGGAGAATGATCTTTGGCCTGGGAAGAACTGAACACAAAATGTTAACAAAGAGCTGAAATCTAAAACAGCTTAAAGAGATAGGAAGAGGATACCTGGGTGTCCTTGATGAATTCAACGAACCTTATCCTAGTGCACTAAAGGATTGCTGAAATAATGTCTTTAAAGCACCCTGGAGGATGGAAGGGATGAAAATGGAGGTTACAAACTATAAGCCAGTGAGCCTGACTTCAACTCTTGGCAGAATTCTAGAGCATATTATTAAAATGATGGTTTGTAAAGAGTGGTTTGCCAACACTTTTAAAATTATATATTTTTAAGTTATAAAATTAATCAACAAAGAGAAGTAGTCATGGCTGTAAGAACAAAAAGGATTGTAATTGAAATACTTGACTTCCATGATTTACAGCTTACATTATTTACAGTCTTTCAAAGTACATATCAGCTTTAACAGGGCAGGAATAATGCAGCTGTCCTGTTGGTTTTATGACTTTTCGAAACTTATGGGAGAGAGTTGATTATGTTTGTAATGTGTAAAAGAGTCAATAAAGAAACTAAAGGAAAGGAAGAAATTAAAAATGGATAAGAGAAGAAAAGATCGATTGCAGGAAGGTCATAGAGAATGCAGGAGGGACTGGTCTTAGTGAGGAGTAAGGATACCTCTTCTCAACCAGAAAGGAAGGAGAAAGGAGTGGGTGGTACTGAGAAGCAGAGAAGGTGAAATGGAGGAACTCCTCTTAGCTGGCCTCAATCTTCTTAATGATGTAAAAAAGGTCAAGTCACAGGCTCTCTATGTAAGAGATGGTATGTGACTGGGCACTTGAGAAGAGGCGAAAGGGTTCAGAGCAGTCACTTTGGGTAATAAGAAAGGCAGTCAAGTCAACAAACATTCACAGAGTACCTACTATGCGCCAGACACTCCTTAAAGTGCCACAGTAAACAGCAGTAGAATAGAGGGGCTGTGAGGCAGCAAAGGGCCCAGATAAGATGAGACAGAATACATTTAAAGTGGACGAAATCAGCATAATTTCATGTCTTTCTCCAGCAAAGCCCAGAAGCTCAAATGGGAATGGAAATGAGATTCTGTAACAATAACTCTGCTTTTTTATATTTCATGCTTTTTGAGGTGTTTTTACCCAGTTGTACTTGACTTAAGGTCCATATTGGGCAATCAGTCTAGGCCTAGAAGCAGGAGCCCACTCTAGGTGCCCTTACCTGTGGCGGGGAGGGGCATTAGGCTGATCCCCCAATACACACCACTTCTGCACTGTCCTCCTACCTTGGGAAAGAAGGTCTTTTTACTCAACTTCCCTTAATAGGATGTGTTTTCTTATCAGCCCTGCTGACTCACTGCAACCAGGTACTGGGCAGTCGGAAGTGGTCAGAGAAACCAAACAGCTACATCCCTCCTCTTTGGTAAGTCACCAGAACATTACCTAACGTACTATAAGCATGGGGAAGGTTACCCATGTGGCTTGCGACAAGAGCACAAGCAGACTTTGCCAGCTGCACACTTGTAACCTGTGCAGCTCAGAACCTTCAATGGGATCCATTCCCCATTGTCTACTGTATAAAAATCTCACCTCTGTGGCTCATCTTTGGCTCTCCTTTCTCTGGCCCCAATTTGCCTGAGATGAGCCATTCTACTTTCTATTTTATAGACAAATTAATTCTAAAATATTTAATTATTGGAAGATTAAATTAAATTAAATCTAATAAAGACAAAAGTACTACACTGGTGCTCAAATAAGGTAGACATGAGAGAAAGTATGTCCTTTTATACCAATAGAACGTAAGCTCCTTAAGGGCAGGGACTATTTTTTTGTCTTTGTATTTCCAGGGTCTGGAACATAAAAGACACTTAACATCTACTGAATTGAGTTCTCGTGGGGGAAAAAAGACTGGGAAGGGGAAAGGGTTTGGTGAATCTCAAAGTCCAACAGGCATCAAGAGTATGATATGGCAGACAAAAGAGAAAAATTAGCTTTTTTAAAAAAGTCATTCATTTGGAGCTCAGAAGACATCAAATCCAATTCTTCATTTTACAGATAAGGAAACTGAAGCCCAAGGAACTTATGACAAAGCCAAGGTCACACTAGCAAGTAACAGAATTGAGATTGGAATCCATGCCTTCTGATTTCAATACAGGACTCATTCTACTACAGCAAGGCTAATGGTGTTTTTACAAGGGAGCTGAGTTCTACTGGACTCTATCCTACTTAGACTTCATCTAAAGTATCCTTGGCAAGCACGATGGTGAAGAGACTCAAGTCCATGTCCTGTGGAGACCAGTTGGGGTCAGTGGAAAAAAAAAATAGAGCCAGAGCATTAATGCATTGTGACCTTGGGCATCAATTAATCCTTGTGTGCCTCAGTTTCCTCACATGTAAAATGTAAAGTTTGGCCTGGATGGCCTCTATAGTACCCTCAAGCTCTAGATTTATGATACTATGATGGGAAGTCATGGATTGGAAGGAAGAATGGGATGGTGGAGGTGGGGGGATATGATCCGTTTTGTTATATCTAAATGGTTGGCAAGGATGTGCTGGAGACAGCTTGAATTTGCTCATAACAGCTGATGATTTAATTTTCAGTGTGAGCATTTAAGCCTTGGAAATTGGCAACTCTACAAATCAGGGCTTGAGTTATTGTTTTGTGGGTTGACTAGAATTGAGAGTGATAGAGAAAATTTTAATCAAAAAAGGTTAAATTTAGACACGTGCTGTGTGCACACTTATTTCTGAGCTAATTGTTAGTCATTTACAAGTATATCCCTAGATTGTCATGGACAAAGAACATTAAACCTATTCCGTTTAGACCAAAGAGCAGAATTAGGACCAATGGAGAAAAGCTCCAGAGAGGCAGATTTTGACTAAATAAAAGAAAGAAATTCTTCACAATTAGGATTACACTAAGATTGGCATGGCTGCCTTGGGATGTGGTGAGTTTACCATCACCGGAGGTTTTCAGTCTGGATGGCTGCCCACCTGGAATGTTCTATATGCAACACAAACTTCAGATAAGGCATGGGGCTAGGTTATGGTGATAATAATCAAAATGACTTCGGATATCTCTTCCAGTTCTCCTATGATGCTTATCTCCCACTACTTCCTTATAATGTATCCTATACTCAAGCAAAGTATAGGGTGCTGGACAAAAGCATCAAAAAACCTTATGTGATCTTGGGTACATCACTTTCCTAGCCTCTCTGTGACTTAGTTCCTCATAGAAAACAGGGGAAGTTTGTTCCCCCTTGTCCCTCAAGGTAGAGAAGTGGGAGGCTTCTGGGATAGACTGCTATGTACACTGTCATATATGATCACTATATCAGGGAGTTGTTGCTTAATTTCTCTTTGCTTTAGGGGAGGATTTGATCTGAAGGGCAAGAGGGAAGAGCAGAGAGAGAAGGATTGAGGGATTTCCAGAAATGACTGTCATATTAAAAAAAAAAAGGTATCATAAAAACTTATGTTTGGAGAAACTTATGTTTAAAAATGGGAAGTTTATGACAAAACAGGAAAATGACAAATGCTGGAGAGGATGTGGAAAAATTGGAACACTAATGCATTGTTGGTGGAGTTGTGAATTGATACAACCATTCTGGAGAGCAATCTGGAACTATGCCCAAAGGGCTATAAATAATTGC